>JAVFBX010189902.1:0-13516 GCA_034783855.1 Mopalia kennerleyi | reverse complement strand
GCTAGTATCTGCTCCGAAACGTTGCTCGTCAATAAATCCAGAAGTTGTATATCCATAAAAATCGCCTTGTTATGTTATAATAAATTCCTTACGAAGACTAAAAAATATTACAACGGCATTATAACAATAAAGCTGGACACTTAGGAATTTAGTTTGAAGTTGTCCGGAATTTTATTAAAATATTTTTTCGTCTCCATTTGATTTATTCGTAACACTCATTAGCCTGTAAACTTTTATGATTTCAAGCTAAATCTTAATCACGAAGCTCGCATCGACACTGATTTTGAATGCTTGTTAGGGTACAGTTGTGTTCGTTCAGGCGTGACGTTACCAGATGCGCTGGGAGGCATATTTGTCCAAGCCGCCTATTGTAGGCCGCTTATACGCACACCGTAATAGCAGTGTTCGTGTGGATATTCACTGATGATTTGCCCGTAGGCTCGCATCGTTTGTCGTGTTTATGATAATAGGGCTGTGAAGTATTTGTAGTATAATTGTTTATGAAGAGTGTTTTTGCAGACTCTACCTGTCCGATTATATTTATTTGCAAATAAACAGGTGTAAATTGTCATTATGTCATTTCAATGGTGGCCTGAAGCAAAGAGTGTCACTTATGTGGCCCATGGTTTTTCGTGTGTCAGATGTTCTTTTAACTGACCGATTGATTGACTGGAGTATAGAGTGAATAATTTTGTGTCTTTTTTAGAAAGTGAGTGTTAACAGTATTTTTGTTATTTTGTGATAACACATTTTCGAAGAACAGAGTCTAGTTCAGGAAACCACTTAGCCACCCTAAGCTGGAGCTGAGTGGCCTATCTGTGACCGGCATTACCTGCTGGCGATTCGGTGCCTAACTCTGAGGGTCGTGGGTTTGATTCCCATGCAGATGGGTTTCAACCTGCAAAAAGAAAGTGTTGTCCCAAAATAACGAAAATACTGGAGTATAGGGTGTTTTACTTATATGACGGCAGGGTTCTCTAGATGTTAATATACATGCTAACACAACGATAAAATGTGGAGTGTTTTTGTTAGAAAATGGTCCTCCAGTGCTTAGAAAAGGTGTCTTGGAATGTACTGACCTTAGTCTGAGAGTGTCTAGTATTCCATGTCAAATACCGGTAATGCACCATCTGTTTGTGAAGCACACGCCCATAGGATCTTAATAAGTCGTTTTGGAATATCTGAAGTTATATAAGAGTATACGACGGGTGGCTGGAGGGGACTGCTTGTACCCCCGGGGCGCCCAAAGCCAAGTCGAAATACGAATCCAATTTGTTGCGGCGCTAAGCATTGTAAGTTGGCTCATTCCGTGTCATTGTATCCTGTCAACAACATTGTAATAGTTTCTTGGATCTGATGTTGAGTGAGCTTCTAATACACCCGTTGAACTGAAATAAGTAAAACAATATTAAGTATGACGTAAAACCCAAAATAAGCGAAAAACGAAACTCCCTCGATCAAGAACACAAATCTAATTATCATTATATTTTTTTTAAATTTTAATAGTTATTCGTGATATAATTTAGTGTGTTTCTTTTTGGACAGTTGATTTCTTATCTTCGTTTTTATCTCGGTGTTGTGCCTGTAAGTTAATCCGAGTATTAAATGGAATTTAAGAAACTGTCATAAACTATCAGCGATAAAATATAGGTATATACACTACATAGAGTCAATGTATCTATACATACGTCCGGTTGTTTACACACCGCTTTCGTGTTGATTGTCATATTTATTGCTCACTGCGTGTTTTGCGCTGTGATTTACTACCAATCTCTAACGGCTTTAAAAGCCTATTAAAGGGCAATAGATTTGAGCTGGAGTTTTATCCTCCATTACCCGACTCGCGCTCTATGCTGGCAGCTGTGAATCCGCGATAAAATTCATCGCGTCTTTATCGAAACGTCAAGCGGTAGACATCTAATCTTGCCCGCCCGCGACCTTCAACACAGAGCGGAAAGGCTGTTGGAAGCCCGCTGCGTGGAATCAAGAAACACTCTATCTTAGAACACTGACAGAGGCCGATTGGTATATACAGGCATGCTACGGATAGATTCAACGAATTAACTAGTCTCTGGAATATCACTGTTTTGGCTTAATTTAAAAACCCCTAAACTTGCGCGGGGAACATCTGGTCTAAGAAGAAATTTACTAGCGAAATATACAGTATTTTTCTTCATTTCATAACGACCTTTACAAAACAGCGCCAGGGTAAAAATAGGTCCACGGAAGAGACTTCAATCTTGTAACTTATATATACGGTCGTGCTTTCGGCTTAATACAAAGAGTGTGGCGTTCTCACTAATATTGTAAGATATATATATTCGTTATTATATGACTTGATCTCTATGTATTATTTACTGCTCACTCATTGGCCCAACTTCATCACGTGTTTATTCGTCCATCTGTAGGCCTACTATTGGTACTTTACATTTCTACTTTAACCAAACGCAGAAGGTAGTTGTCAGGTTTAAACATCATTTAGACGTTGGGTCACAAAAACTGTTAAATTTTTGGATAATCGCTTTTAATTTTGTGGTTGGGAGCAACATGTGGATAAATATGCCTGAATCGTCATCAGAAAAAATCAACCGAGGGATTATTGTTTATATTGATTTAATAGAAGTTATATAATAAAACAGTTAAGGCAACTTAATTGAGATTATTCAATTCTGAATAATCTGAACAATTCTGAATAAGTCGGTTCTGCCGACCCCCAGGAGAAACATTGGCCCCGGGTACTCTAGTACTACTGAATGTTTCTATATAGCCCTAGTGTAGTTGAGTAGGGCACAGCTGAGATGTACAGCCAGACGACTGTGACCACTGTATAGTCAGTCTAAGTACCCAGTCATGTGGATACGAAATAAATATTACCTTGTTTTTTTTTCAAGTGCGTAGAAGGATACAAACTACAACAATAAATACAATTGAAAGTTTTTCTCAACATCCTGCGTTTTTTTTTCTGTTAATGGTATGTTGGCTTCAAATCTTTTTTTTTCGATTTTTTTTATAGCATTTTATGTTTTTAAAACTATTTATTATTTTTTTTCAGGATGTATTACGCAGTATTTAACAGCAGAGGGGCGTGGTGAAGTGTCAGCGTTACACGATAGGATTATTTATACAGAGGACGAAAAAATCAGCTTGTCCCTTGAACTAAGTCCAAAGTAAGTAGAAGACGCATCGGTTTCGTTCAGTTGTCACATTTTACCCGTGGGTATGTTCCAACCCCTGTTAGTTTGTATTTACTTGGCATGCAAGTATGGAACTTTATACAATCAATTAATCTTATCAATGACTCAGTCAACCAATAAATCAACCAGCCAACCAAGCTATTAAGTAGTGAATCGTCTAAATTAATCCGTCAACCAATCAACCATCCGACCCACCGACCGACTGACAAACCCACCTACCAACCTACTCACCACAGATTATGAGTTGCCAAGGCGAATAATAAAGCTACATCAAATATAGCTCTGCCAAATGAGTGAAATAACCTTTAATACTTGTAACCTCTAATTCACTCATTCACATATCATGAATAGATGTATCTTGAAAATATTGTTGGTTATCGTTAAATTTACATCTATATGAAATTCTCACAGTTTCGGTTGTTTTCTTAGTGGCAGACCCCCGGATGATTACCGAAAAAGGAAAGCTTATGGAGAGTTCAGAAACAGAAACCGGCGAATTATAGACGTGAGTGCGGAAATATTCGATATACTAGCACAATTTCAACTTTGTTTGTTGTTTTTACATGTTTATCATGCTATGTTATTGTTTTTTACCCTTTGGAATTTAATCATTTAGATTTTAAATTATTGTTTGTTATCAGCGAATAAGTTTAGTCTTGTGTGCAGCCGTATTTTAAATATATATGCATCCGAGTAGACTGCTGCATGGCCTTGCTAGCCAGAGGTCAGAGTTCGAATCCCCATGGCGGGAAGCAAAATATTCATTCTCTGCAGTAAAAATACGCATACAGTATACGGAAACAATACTTTCTTTCATAGCTTTGTAAATTATTTAATATATTTTGATCCTAGATGCAAAGTGCCTTAAAGTCCTTAAGCAGAGATTTTTTTCCGAAAGTTGACGAATGATAAAAATCTTGGAGATGTGATGAAAATATATCGATTTTGTTTAAGTGGTTTAAAGTAGATATAATTTAAACTAATTTTGTTGACTTGAAAAAAAGTCTCCATGAGGATTTTCAGCTGCTTCAAGATAAGTGCAAGTTTATTGTCCGGATTAAAGCTTGGGGAGAGATTAAAAATATAATTCCGTGTATATTTAGTAACCTCTGCAGGGCGCCGAAGAAACATTTCCAAAAGATAATCATGGAATACAACAAAGTATAACTAAACACAGTTTTATTCAGCTTGTAAAACCTCGGAATAAAGGTTAACTAATTTTTAAGGATAGCATGAGGTTAAATTTAGTTAACATTTAGCTTATTATCTTATCTAGCGCCCTTAAGCGCTTTCCAAATATCAGCTTCAAGAAAATTCAGATCTTCTTGTCGCGAATCTGTGCAGCTCAAGTTCATAGGGCATTTGCCACCGTGGCGTGGTGAGCGGTGGAGACTTGCCCCTTCAGTAACTTGTCTTGCCCCAAGTTTTGCTGGTTATTGAACGAGTCGTTCATGTGAAATACCGACGACAAATTATTAGAAATGACTGTTACCTTACCGAGACCGTATGCTAACCCTCCCACTCCCCCCCCCCCACCCCATCTCTCTCAGTGGGCCTGCACACACATGTGCACAGTAAATGTATATTGTTCGTTAATGCTGTTGTTGTTGTAATAAACGGAGCCCAATATTTTGTGATTTATTTCAGAATGATAGTTCCGACCGAAGGTTTCTCTTGTGTCCTGCCGCCGTGACCATTGCACATTTAAAGAAATTCATCCGCATGAAGTTTTCGCTATCAGACAGATATATGGTATACAAACAAATTACCCACGAACTATTACGCTTGGTTTTTAATTATTTAATGTGTAGATTATAACGTTTTTAATTATAACATAAAATTATATCAATATAAGAAACAACCCTTGTTATATAAACTATTATTTTATGTTAATTGTTTAATGTAAAAATATATGGACTCTTATACGGATCATTACTGTGTAAATTTTTGCTGATGTACAATATGGAAAGTGTCAGACTTTTGATTTTATCATTTAAATGTTCCTTTATGTACTTTACAGATTGACATATTTCACACAGAGGAGAATCTGAACGATCTGTATACGTTAATGGATATCGCTTACATATATAGATGGAAGAGAGTAAGTGCGGTAGTTCTAAATAAGGTTTATAACGAGTTCAGCTGTAAAAATGTAGAGAGCCTCAATGGCACTTGTGTTCTCTCAATCAGTAGCGCCCAAGCTACGCTACTTGAGTCTTCCTAACCTTTAGAAATAAGAGAACGCTGCCATGATTCTGCAATTTATCCGCGGCCCTGGCTTAAGGTCCTCTGTCTAAGGGTAGTTTGTTTGAAGAGTAGCAATGATGTGTTTACTTAACACTGGAAGAATATTAACTTTCCAACATTATGGAAACGCTTAACATCTTTGGTGTGCCAGTGCCAATTATTGTTGGAATACACCGCCGTTATATAAGTGAAATATACCATGGCTTAGTGGTTAGCGTGTGCGATAACTAATCATACGACGATGTACCGTTCTCGGGATCGAGACCGTCTGTCGACAATCAGGTATATGAGTGAGTCACACTATGTGACTCCGCCAATTACCGGGATAATACTTTCCCAAAGTAGTTAGGCAAGGAACAGTGTGAAGTGGACAATACGCTGCATGTCATAAAACTGAAATAACATTGAGAACGCCGTTAAACCCCTATCAAACAAACAATTATAACATATCAAGTGTTGGATTACTTATGCTCCTGAGTCCTCTGGTGCTAAATATAATGAAAATGTATAGTCTTTACTGGTACTGCCTTAGGCCAGAGGTCTCATCTGGTCCCACACCTCCCCAGTGGACACACCGTCGTAACATTGGTTAAAAATAATGAATATTTGTCTTTGGGTTTCGGGGTATTTTCCTGGTATCTGCCGCGCAACGGCGTCTAAACTATGACCTCAGATAGAAGAACCAGCAAAGAGCAATTGATGAAAGATGCATGTAGCAGATGAGTCATTTGGAATTTTGTAATTCCGTTAATTGTTTACTCATTGTTGCTAGAATAATATTATAATTATACTGTCTGAACACTTTCTAATTAAAAGGCTAAAGTTACCTATATTATTAATTAAATTCCTGATTCATGTTATTTTCAGCGTGGACCTTTGCGACTATTTTATACTGTGTACGAATTTCCGGCTAAAAAACGTAGGCTTCTTTCCACTGACACGGACGTTTCCAAGGAAACCTCCAAGGGAGAAGAGGAGGAAGTGGTTACTGCTTCGCCAATTATTTTGAACGGAGTTGCGCAACCAATTGAGAATAATGTAAATGTGACTGAACCAATTGATTTGGTTAAAAAGAGCCCAGAACCGCCAAAGAAGAGCGTTTCACCGGTCCCAGAGCCACAAGTTACGAATGGGGTCGTATCAGACCCTGTGCCAACGCCCAGTCCCAAACCTGTGAACAATAACAATACAATTCGACCTACTAGTGCAGCTCCATCTCCGCTTCCATGTGAAGAAATTCGAACCAAAACTGAATCTCCGCCAATTCCGGCAAATAATAACAATAACAACATCCCTGAAAATTTAACAACTGTTGAAACTGTTAAAGAAACTGTGCTACAGTCTCCACCAAAACTAAACACTACGCCTGTGCCGCCACTAATTACCGAATTCCAGGAGAGTGCAGACGAAAATAGACCAATCAACATGGTGATGACATCCACTGTTAAAAAAGAACCAATAGAGTTGGAGGAAACACCCAGTACATCTTAATGTATTCATGATACATTGTACCATATAGGATGACCTACAAAACCACTGTACACCAACCGTTAAGCTTGTTTGGATCTTGAATCACTGTTTGTATAATGTCTTGTGAATTTTGATAGGGCAAACGATCCAATAGTAATGATCAAAAGTATCCAATGGGACTGATGATATAGATTGATCTCATGAAATCGGATAAATTGTTTTTATTGCTGTTTAAAAAGTGTAAAGTGTATGCTGGTATTATAACAGTGTCTGTTGTGCTCATGTGTCAAGAAATAATTGGATGTACACATATCTTTGGATCGACAGTTTTTATTTGGTTTGTTGTCCTATCACAAACTCGCGGGTTCACGCGGGTTCTTATTTTGTGTGAACAATTAATAGATCATTTGCATTTGATTTGTTGTCCAGTCACAAACTCATAGGCGTTCTTCTAGTGGGACAAAATTCACGGATAAACGGACGCCTGTTGAATTGTCACTTTATAACAGTTTGTAATAAACCCTTTGGTTAGGGAATACCTCAACTCTGTCCAATGGTACTCCAAAAAGTGGAGAAAATATTAGTGAAAGGGGTACTTATTTACAAAGGCAACAAACAGCCAACATTGTACTTGCTACACTGTGCTAGTGTCTACTCATAAGATACACTGAGTTTACCAGAACCTCCCTAAAGTACTCATTAGCTCCCCGAAGTGAAACGTCACCTCTCGGGACCTCAACACCTTTTTGGAAATTTGGTTTCAGCTATGTCACTCGTTCTGTGCAATACATGCCTTCAAACGTCTGGTTATAGTACTATGGTTGTGTCATTAGTATGTTTTGTTTATTATCTATGTCATAGGGGATTCGTGTTGGAATATACTCTCGGGGCTCTGTGCAACAACAGCACATGTGTTCGTCATAAAGGTCTCTTTGGACTTTTACTTCATTGTGAGGAATGTCATTCGATGGACCATACTGGGTCTGTTGTAGAAAATATGTGCATCTAGGTAGACGTCAATGAAATTTCATTGAAATTCCAACAGTAGCTCCACAGGAGTTACATGTATTTGTTTCGCTCTGGTGACTGTGGTCTAAATGCGTTAACCGCACATGTGTGTAACACAACATTTTAATTCAGTATTTTGGGTAATGATTGGGAAAACATTGGAGTCAATAGTTTGAAAACAAATGCGGTGACCAGACTACGCTGCACTGGCAGCTTTACCCAATTGTGGTTTGTGGTTTAAAAACTATTTATAATATTGCAGATACTTTTTGAATTTAGCATTGGAGTGTAAAAACTGCAAACAACTACATATAATTTGGGAAATTTTAAACGCAAGTACAAAGGATTGCGTCAATTATATTGTGGACTGAACTACGTACTTTACCATTTCACTTCTCCCCTACAAGGCATCAGGATTTATATTAACATAATGCTAAACTACAGCATGCATGTTCCTCAATATGTGACGAGACCAGTGGTGGGTTATAATTGTGCCACATTTGTGTTGGTATTTCTTTATTTCTGGTCTCTTTTGTGTAGTAACATTGTGCAGAAACTATTATCTGTGAATATTATTCTGGCTTAATGCAGTACCTTCACAGCCACATGCTTCACCTAAAACTCATTGTTACCCTGGATATCTTATGTCGGATTGCTCTGTAGTCAAATAAATGAAATATTCCAGAGCAGGTGGTTCAACAACAACCGGACCGTGAGAGACGGGGGTCAGCCGGGGATACGCCCCGGAGCTCATGAGCTTAGACATACCCTGGTTGACTAAGTTTGAGTATCAGATGTATTTGGACAATTTGAGGAGGGACGCAAAGATTCACTCTCGTGGTGGCCCTGACAACAATCAATCATTTGCTGTTTGATGTTTGGATATACCACCTCGAATATAACACAAGCTGAGCAGCCACAGAATATGAATTAATACGTGGAATTGCGATATTCTTTTCCTGTGAGGGAAAACAGTTTCTATATTGGATTACTAAACTGCTCCGGATGTGCTCCGATATTAAGATGAACCTTTATGTGATGGGTTACCCATGCTGTCTAGAAATACATACCTTCTTTTGAATTAACCATTGCATGCCATCGTTGAGGATTGATTTCGCACGGATTAGGATTAACACGCATTTATCATGGATTAAGATTAATACACATGTTATCTACTACGGATTAGTGACCTCTGGATTAAGAGATTAGTGCACAATAAGTATGGATTAGTGTTGCTTATATTAACATTTTTGGACTCACAGAAGCACATGGATTATGACTCACTGATACAGTGGTGCCGATGCTTTGTTTTGTGATCTCTCTTAATGCGAGAGATCTAACATTAACTATGGTATAAAATCACTATGAAATAACGTGGAATTTGTTGTGTAAAATAAATGTACTTGACATCTTAGCGAATCAAACTTAAGACATGGTTGTATTAACCTAAGCACATTAGAAACGTTTATCGTGGCAAACGGGTCGACTAAGGACACAACCTATGTGTGGTAGAACGTCTCCGATTGTATAAGAACGTGCAATGATTGGCATGTGTCGCCAATGATGTCGAGCATGTGAGACTAGGTCATGACAGTAACATTCAGTCTTCTACCGCATGGTGTTTGTACGCATTTGTAGGTTTAGACAAAGAATGTGTTCGGATGAAGGTGTTTGAATCTCGTGTGTGTTATTGTAATAAGGTTTATTGAACTCCTTTTGGAAGGATTGACGTCATTCATCACGCTCTTTTGTGTCCGAGTCGTTCGACATTAAGCTAAATTCGTATTTTAACAGCTGCGATTTTATATTTTTACTGTAGCAAAATACAATTTTGGTTACCTTCAATGGGATAAGAACTTGTTTCTCTAGCAGGGTGTGCCCTCTATCAACAAACGTAACAACAATAGCCTATTTAAATCCTTAATAGGAGAAGATTTAAAGGACATACCTCCTATGTCACATTAACCTCAAATGTATTACCTCATGTTCAACCATTCCAGCACTTCACTGAATATTGCTTACATCTGAAATGCATAAAATGCTTACTACTTGGGCTTTTTCGGGTTAATATATCATAGGTCGGATCGCCGTTTTGATCGAAACGGCGGCTCTAGCGAGAGACGGGTTATAACTTTGCAATAAGGAAGATTATTCATCAACGTAGGTCTATTTAAAATTGAATCAACACAGGAGTATTTATTTTAGGAATTCAACAATATGGACAATATTTAACTCAAAACTGACAATTGTTTCAATCACAGTAGGAGGCCATATAAAATTAGGGTAAGAGGTAAGGTAGGATTACATTTGGATCTGTTCCCGATTGTTCCTAGAGGCAGAGAACAAGTAGTAGCCAATCCGGCAACTCTGAAAGCCGTATTAGTGCAAGATGAACAACACAGATAATCCAAATGTTTTTCTCCTTGTCAAAATTATTTTTTCTTCTCTCAGTGGGCCTGCGACCTTGGTTCAGGGGTTAACGTGTCGGCTTACTGGTCCTCCTTAGATGTACTGCTCACAGGTTTGGGTACCTCTGTTGACTTCCGGTATACGAGGGAATCACATAATGTGGCTCCGGCAATCACTAGCGTGGTTTTTACGAGGTTTCCTGTCGGTTTCCCACAGTAATTAGGCAAGGGACAGTGTGAAATTGATAATCCGTCGTCATATATGTAAAACACACTTTAGGACGAGGTTACTCTCACGTATCTGCGATATTGAATTACGGCAGATTGAGAAGTGGACAACCCGTCATCATATAAGTGAATACCCTTGAGTACGTCGATAGACCCCGATCAAGCAAACAAGCTTCTCTCAGTAGTGACAAAAAGAGTCTCTAGTTAATTGTCCTCATACGGTCCAAACAACATAAATCATAACAAGAATGGGGAGTCGGTATCTGGGAGTCAAAGAGTCCACCAAAGCCCAACTCATGTGATGCTCTCTTTAGGAATGCCACAAAGGCGACCTAGAAAATCTTGTATCATAATATTGGGTCGCCCAACATTAGCTCAGATGAAGCGATTGGTGTTTAACGCATCGCTCCAACAGTTACTAGCCACGTTTTAACAGCCATAAACGTATTTTGCCGTATTTAAAAAGATAATACTTTTTCAGGTTCAAGTAAACACAACGCGACTGTGCTCAACACGTACTGTCATTACACCAAAGATCCAAAATAAGTAATCTTTCAGTCATATGAGTTGTTGATATTTGTAAGTGCTATAGGCTTTTAGTAAATGCCATCCTTGTTTTGTATGTGAAATTTCAGTAATATAAACATCTACAAAAAAATATACCAGATTGAGTCTGAACTGGTTTCTGCGAGCCTATGGCTTTTGTCATACTTTCTCGCGTTACTTGTCATATACAGGCAGTCAGTCAACGTGTTATCTTTAACGTCACGTGATGTTTTGCCTACAATAAATGATAATAAATCCAGTAGTGAGATTAGGATTTGGTAACACTCATGTAACTAATTTAAACCTATATTTATCGAAGTAAGGCGGGAATTTAATATCACCGCTGTAACAATCAATAATAAGCCGAATTAGAACAATTGCTCAAAGAAGACATTGTCCAAATAAATGAGGAACATAAGATTCCGCTATTTCTTGCCAGTGTACCGAAGGAAAAAACATTATGTTTAATAAAGGGGAATAACTCTAATGGACATCTTGCCTTTGCAATTTGCTGGTCCACGCCGGTACGGTCTCGTAATCCCCTCTTCATGAGCTGAACGTAAATCGCAGATTCCGAAGCTCTTTACTGACTTAAGATAGAGCCTCATTAGTCTGGTGGATCTAGTTTTGACCAAGATGGCGTAGGCCTACACGCAGTTAGGTGAATTCGTGATGACCTATATATTTTGTAACCATCAAGTAGGCCCTATCATCTCAATCTAATTAAAATCAGATCTCAAAAATTCTCCCAGGGCTTTGTTTGTTGCTTTATTGATAAGCGACAAACAAAACACGGGGAGCGATTTTGAGATCTGATTTTAATTAGACTGGTATTATCTATCCTTCCAAAGCAGAGTGCCACCAACGTCATAACGTTCTTCCCAGGAAATAACGTGGTGGATCTTTATATTTAGCAACCGTTACCGAAAAATCTAGCTGCTTAAAAATGTTAAAATGTGTATGGTCGATATAGAATGGACAAAAAGTTGAGTTATTTAACTCAGGAATATTTAAATTTGCCAGTGACTTTTTAAAAAAGTGTTGCATTGATCCCCCGACGACGACCGCCCAATTTACCGAATATCACATCACACGATGGTACTGGTTTATGACCAAGCTGTCGACGCGCAATGTCATGGAAATAAGACGGCGACGGTTTTAATCAAACAAGTTGTTCCCGCCGGGCTTGCCCTCCTGGAGATGGTAAACAAGTACTGACGTAAATACCAGTTTATCATGCAACACTAATATTAACACTAACACTATCGGGCGGTTCGGAGGGAGAATCCTGTCGCTATGGTGTTTTCAGATCTAAGGGGCAACATGAAGCCGATCTGTTTGTGGTGTATTTTTATTTGTGTGCTGTGATTGTTTGTCTTGTTTGTTGTCAGCTAGTGGTGTCGAGGGTGATTTCCATCACCCATTTACGGCCTTGGCCTTGCACGATGTCATATGGCTGAAATTACCTTAATAAGTAGACCTACGGCGTAAAAAAACCCACCAACTCATACAAACAATTAAACCCAACACTAAAAAATGCTATATCATACACATGACGGACTTAACCATGGTTTCCATGGCGGTTCAGTTACGCCAACAATATTGGTCCAGTATCAGGCCGCTGTGCAAAACGTGCACTGGTTCGCCGCCGGCTTGATGCATCGGACCGACGTAACAGCCAGAATACAGACAGTGCTGGCCCAATTCAGTAATGTTTGTAGGGATAGAGTCGAGGAAAAATGAAAAGAAAAAATATTTTCAGCAGATTTTTAATTATAATCTTTGATATTTGCTGTCAGTTATAACCGACCGAATAACGTACACGCGCGGTTGATACACATTTTATGGAGCACGTGTAAATTCCGGATGGGCTATCGGATACGTGTAGAAGATTGACTGGTATGTGACTATAGCCCTTCCCCTGTGGTGATATAGTTTCAATACTACGTGATTCTGTGGCGAGTAGCCCTACAGTTGTCCGGAGCGTGAATCATCTAAATAAACAGACACACCGTACAAGCGTTTCTCCCTAATGAGTAGTCAACTTAACGAGTCCACGTTAAAATATCTCGGTCAATATAAACTAAATGGAGACTCATTTTAAGTATCCCGCCTTTATATGCCGCTTTCCTGATTGCACGTTAAACACAAAACGCGAACTTTCTATGCATGTTGTAGGCCTAACATTTTCAAACTACCGTATAGTTAAAAAATATTTTGTTCCCATTTTTTCTAGCGGATGGTTGGAGGGGGCTTCCGAGCTGTTGCTCCGGTGCTCTCGAAAGCAAGGGGCAACTCAAAACTGATCGATACCTGCTCAGTGTCTTTGTATTTTGTATTAAAGAGGCACTAGTTCCCAAAACAAGGACTTTTTTTGTTATTACAGAATCAAATGAGTTATACTTATTTTTCTGA
>JAVFBX010189891.1:0-13516 GCA_034783855.1 Mopalia kennerleyi | reverse complement strand
ATCACCAAAACGTGTAATGTTAACAGACGGATGTTTTGTGCTCATGCGTTGGAAATGAACCAAAGCACTCCGCAAATTTATACCCTTTTCTATGTCAAAATGACCAGTACCAGTAAAATAACGATACTTCGCAAAAATCAAACTTGAATCTGTAATTTGTCATATTGAAAGTGTATATAAACTTTGAGTTCAACCACGCTAGGGTGGGGACAGGGTCGAATAAAAGTACAGAAAATTGACAGATAAACCTATAGTATCCTCCGGCTCCACCAGTATGGAACTAATAGAATGTTGTCTGTAAACGTCTGTTCTGTATGTCCCATCAGCTTCGAAATTCTTCTGTATAAGAGACGTGTGTTATTTACACTGTTGAATTTGAGAGTCGACGGTCTTTGACAGTTGATGTCCGGAAACAATACACGAAGTCTGAGGCCAGCCTGTTTTACTGAGAGTCAGTCATTGAAGTTTCTTTTCAATCCACACGACTTCATCGTCCCCGAAGGACTTGTGTCCTTGAAGAACAAAATTGAACTATTTTCACACAAATCTCCGATTACGACCATTAGGAGGAAATGGTTCAAGCTCTGTTGGAATTGTGCTGACTGAGTGTGCTTAAAGTAGACAGCCTGTAAAAATCGATATTCCAAGAACGGTTTCCAAATCGCCATAATGTTACCAGAGACATTTTCTTGACCGAGAAGATTATATGCTATTAAGCCACACCAATCTCGAATATATAAAGATAAGTGATGGCTACTCCAAAGTGAAGCACTTTTTCCTCCGTGTCTTTGAAGGATAAAGGCCACAATCCTAAAACAGTTTTCATGTAACTTTTTTAAAATGCTATATAGACTGTTAAATATTTAGTTCACTTGCTACATAAAAGTTATCAACTTAAGGTGTTCTTGTTTTCTCTGAATTTTTCCCCAATGATGTATAGCGGCCTGTATTTAGGTCACACACGTAGAATATTTGTCGTTATAATATGTGTTTGGTCAAATGTGTGGTTTGTTGGTTATTTAAAATCTTCTATTCCTACAAGTTAACATTCACTGTCAGATATTATTCATTTTTTTATGGCTTTTCTATACTAGATTGGCTATACTCTGCGTATGAATGTATTTTCCGAAAAAGCTTTAACGACTTGTATAACTAGCTCTATTCCTGTCTAGTTAACTGCATATCGGCTTAATGAGCGGCAGAATCTTTGAGACATAAAGTTATATCCTGTTATCTTGAGTCTTTTCGCGGCTTCGTTCCATTCATATATAGTTATAGTCAAGTTTCTCGTGGCTCCATTTTTTTCTTCATGTAAAATGCAAAGCGTTATTAAAAGCCCCTTTATTCAAAGAGATCTTCTTCTTTTTTTAACGGAAAATATAATGCAGCACTTTTCCAGCATGGATTCTGCGGTCAAGCGAGATCTATGGGAGGCGGGGCAACATACCTGAACACGTTAACCTTCAGCTACATGGGGTTACAAGTTTTTATAAATGTAAACGGAGCTGTGTACAAACTCATTAAGAAGCCTGTCTATCTCGATGGTGTGGAACTTTTTTGCGGTACGCATCAGTTCAAACCAATACACCTACTAAAAACCGTCTTAGTTTCTGAGTGCTTTATATGTGAGTTATCAACAATATAATCCGTGTCCATAAGCCGTGGAGTATATCATTCATGAACAGTTTCAATTGCACCATAAAATAAAACCTAGACGGCTCTTGAAGTATTAGCCCGTGTCAGAATTTGGTGAGATTCGGCATCGTACGAAGTCCATGTAACATATTTTCGCTGGAATTAAACTCATGAAACATCATTTCTTCTCAGCCATGTTTGTACAGGTGGGTTGCAAATCCGTCTAGCATTACAGAGCTGACAATAGTTTGAAATGGAAGATGAAGAACAAAGACGAAAGAGTGTATGAATCATTAAGTTCAAGCTGGAACTAATATAAGATATAAGTTAGTTCCAGGTTCAAGGGGTAAATACTCGCAAGTGATTGTTATCGAAGCATATTGCCACAAAACGTTCACACGACATAATTTTGGAGCTGGAAGCTCCCTGATACTTTAAATGACAGGTTTGGAAGTGGCAAAGTGCGACGATATGTAAATCTTTAAGAGAGCGTATATTTTCTGGTGCGACCCACGATGGGATTGTTTTCAGAGTAACTCCAGATAAAACTCTTGGCGAGCAAACATGTTGTTATATACACTGTGTTCAACATCCATGTTCAGTTGAATGAAGAAAGCTGTATCAACTTTTTAAAAGCAATATAACAAGGACCCAAAGTAGACTCCTGGACAAGAACATCTCATCTTAATTTAAATATAGCACTTTTAGAAACCCCGAGTGCTCTCGTGCTATCCACAATAAGATTGTTATTCACAGTCACTCCAGATACAATCCTTGGCGAGCGAACATTATTTCAGCCTGTTACACAAGATTCATGTTCAGTTGAATACAGAAAGCCGTATCAACTTTTTAGAACCATTTTAACATGGACCCGGAGTAGACTACTTTGACAATTATATCTCGTCTTAAGTTAGATCGAACATTTTTTTAGCACTGAGCGCTCTGCTTTACATTGAGTACTGCTTCATTATATACCGAGCGGCACTGTAATTATTCTATTGGCTTCGATTATAAAAGACCACACAGGCGAAGCATTGTATCAAAAAGACTCATTTAATGTCAGCTGTTAAATAAGGATACCTCCATTAGAATCAAAAAACTCTTTGATATGTCGAAAGAATTTCTCTGACAGCATTGTTTTGCGGATTTTATCTTGGCTTTCTTCCTAAATTTTTTTAATGCTACACATAATGTCAGAAAAGGTCTAACAAGCTGTTCGATTGTTAATGACTTTTAACAGTTGGCAAATTGATGGTTTTTGTTAGTTGATGTCAAGATACAGTAAATAGTATTAGGAGTCTAATGGACATTTACTGAATAAAAACACCAAATAAATGTGTTTTCTGTCCATCAGAGTCTCCCTGTTCATGACGTTAAGAAGTCGCTGTTCATATAGAGTTAGATATTTTAAGCGACATCACTGATTGCAGCCATCTTTTAAGAAAACTGTTTGAACAGAATTTTGAATAGATGTCACACTAAACTGCAAAACATGTATGTCGACTTATATTAATGTTTATTTAAACTTCATATGCTGAATATTTAGCTAATGTGAATTTATTACAACTGACGAGGTTACCATATATTATAGTAACACTCTCCATCGACAGCTGTGTACACCGAATGTGTGAACACGCGAAGGTAGCTGATGGTCATACATTAGTGGTACATAAACACTACTTAGCTGACAGCTGAGCGACGTTTTACAGAAGATGGTCTGATTTAATCAGATCTCTAGCCCCATCAAAGCATCTAGATCCCCAGGACAACATCAGGTCAAGTCCCCATTAACTAATGAAAACACAAAGGCTTAAGATTAGTTCAGGTGGATTTCAGAATATTACCACAGGTATTAAGTTATATGCAGAGGAGCAGCTCTGATGTCCATCTTTAACTTATTCTATAGGGCAGATCACTTTTTCTAAGGGCAGTTTGTTTCAAGCCTTGACATACTATCTTTGCTAAGCAATACAGGCACATTAATTTTCCAACAGAGCAAGATCTTGACCTATTAGAGCTGCTGTTACGCTAATATGACATTTAACTGTGTGAGAACATGGCTGTGATACAAATGAGGTACCCATGAGCACAGCTTGAAACGTTAACCAGTCAGTTAGTCGCATAATGCCACAGAAGTGAAAATCTACAATTATGTTGTAAATTGAACTCATTTATTGGTATATATACGTGTAATCCATCAGTTGTAACTAAGATGATAAAAGTAGGGGCAAATAGATCACGTGAGATGTCATCGTTAACAAAATTAAGCTATTTTCATCTGAAACTTCGATTACGGCAGTTACGGTAACAGAAAAATGGTTCATGTTCTAGTGGAATTGCCCTTTGAGTGTCCTTAAAGTGAATGGCCGATATAAAATCGATATTGCAGACACAGTTCATATGGGCCTGTAGATGTATGAAGATAGTCTGATCTGACAATGTGGAATCCATTCTGATACACGCCAATATCAAATCCATCAAGTGAAGAAATGGTTCCTATACTACATCAACTTTTTTCTGTCTCCTGTAGAGAGTATATACTAGTACATATCAACTCCAAGATATACATTTGACCACTGGTTAAACATAGGGAAGCACAAGTCAACTTACATTTCATCTTACGTTCTCCAGGTACTAGTATATCGTTACTCTGTTTAGACACTAAAGGTACATGTACGTCGGATTTTCTTTACGATACGTCACATATATTCTAAAAGCAGATTTCTGCTAACACGAAGTATTGGCGGATAGTAAAATACGCGTCGTTTTCATGAACACTGCTAAAAAGTCTTCTCCAGGTTTGGAGCGAGCTTATCTTCATGGTAGCAGGAAGTCTAGAAACGGAATAGGTTTATTGCTTCTCAGAAGTTCAACGTTGTTGCATTTCTTGATAAACTGTTAAGTGGGGATCTAAGAACACAATGAACACAGCTCTTTTATAAAAGGTTGAGGTTTACCCTTAATCAACCGTCTCTCATCAGGAGTAACAATTGGCCGATAGCTTAACGAAGGAAGTATTGAGGTGAATATTATCCGAGCCACCACGGAGACGAGGTCTCTCTGAGGTGAGACTTTGTTGCATGTCTTGATAAACTGTTAAATGGGGATCTTAGAATACACTGAGCCCAGTTCTTTAATAAAAGGTAACGTTCAGTTAAAACTGCTTTTAATCTGCCGTCTCCCATCAGGAGTAACACTTGTTTGATAGCTCAACGAAGGAAGTGTTGAGGTGAATGTGTTCCGAGCCCCCCACGGAGACGAAGATGCAACTACTTTCTTGCGCTAAATTCTATTAATACGAGCGCACATAAAAACAAGCCAACCATGACGGCAAGTCATGCATATTATCAGAAGAGGCATTTAAACGACCATGATTCGGTTTGACAAGAACAGTTATATTTAAATTGATAATTGTTTCATCAATTCCAATGAATTATAATTATCACACTGAGGAGCCCCCGGTTACATGTTAATGAAGAAGATGATAAAGAAGGATAATAACAACTTGTGACAGCTTAATGAATAGTCAGTCCATTTTATACAATTTTTCATCTCACCACGATAAACATTAAACAGATCGATTATATATTTAAACAAGTCTCTTCGATTATCTTTGGTAATGCGGCAATTCTGTTGCTGATTTGTTCCTGGGATATTGTGTATATTACAACTTTTTTACCAATTTGGTCGCAAGGATTATTTCAGCGTTGGAATGTTGTCACAGGCGGAGATTTTTATTCAGTTTAACAATGAATCCAATTGTGAGCCAGAATGTTCCACACATGCGCCCTTTATATATATCATCCACAGTTTCCTGCATGATAATTATTGTTTCCAGTTATTCCACTTATTAATGTATGAATCTTGCACATACGTCCAACTTGAGTGGAAAACTTATTTTATCAAATATTTGCAATGGCACATTACATTGTTCTACACTTAACTTTCCATAGCAAGCACAATTTGCCCAAAGAACCTTGGACTTTAACTAGAATGAACCACGCTCAACTTACTGAGCAACAGAGATACGCAACTCACACCTTCAACGTCGTAATAATAATTTGACCAGTTACTTGGTGTTTTGCTGCATCAATGAAACAATTTTAAGGAAGAAAAGTGTCTTTGTATTAGGACAAATTTGTGTCTGTACGCTGTGTGTATATATATTTATGGAAATTTTGCTGTTTCAGGATGGCAAATATGCCAATATCGCGAAGATCCAATATGTTTAAAACCTATTGTAAACTGAGATAATATAGACAGAAAGAATGAAATGCAGAAACCGACTAATAAAGTTAATTATTTTATCTTCTAGAATGTTCCTTGAATTGAAAAACGAAGGTTGCTACCTTTTTAATTTAATCATAGTTTTTATCTTTTCCCCTTTACGAAATTGTTCAAAAACACAAAATATCCTTTCGGAACCCATTTGAAACGATCCCGGTTGAACTTTTAAAACGGAAGGACTTTCCGTGCACATAGTAGACTTTTTCAAATGTAAACAACTTGACATTTCTGCGATGAATAGATGTCGATCAATAACGAGTTTCTACGCGGAATCTGCCAAACTCTGATTCCCCCAGAAATAGTCGATTTAAGATTGTGTGTACACAAAATGTGTGAACACGCGATGGTAACTGGTAGTCATACTGTAGTGGTACATAAACACTACTTAGCTGGAAGCTGATCGAACTTTCACAGATTACAGCTTGAATGAATCAGATTCCTAGCCTCATCAAAACGTCTAGATCACTTGAGTGCATTATTTCAAACAGAGCAAAGGACATTTTATAGCCGCGGCTCTGACAGTTTACTGTTTGAGAACATCGATGTGATACAAATGAAATACCCATGAGCACGGCCTGAAACGTCAACCACTTCACTACGACAGAAATTTAAAATTGCTTTTGAGTAGTAAAGTGAATTGATTTAGTGGTATGTTTATTGACAACTAAAACTATAATTTGTTTGACAATAAATGCTCTCTATCCACTGAAGGTCGACTCTAGCATATAAAATCTTCAGTCAGGTCGATATTTACATACAATCCATCAATTGTAACTAAGATGTTAAAAACAGTACCACATAGATTTTGTGAGATGTCATCGTTAAACAAAATTAAGCTATTTTCATTTGAAATTTCGATTACTGCAGTTGGAAGGAACATGGTTAAGTGTCTCGTGGAATTGTCCTTTGAGTGTCCTTGAACTGAATGGCCGATATTAAATCGTTAATGCCAATACAGTTCCTGTAAGCTGGTTGATGTATGGGGATTGTCGGATCTGACAATATGGATTCCATTCTGATACACACCAATGTTCAATCAATCAAGTGAAGAAAAGGCTCCTACTGTCTACGTTTGGTTATCACGAAAATTGCTCAAATGTCATGGCCAGGTTTGGTGACAGGAAATGTGGAAACGGAATGTTGTATTGTTTCTGAATGGACTTTCTTGTACTTCTTGTTAAATTGTTTAATGGGGATTTAAAAACACTATGAACTCAGTTCTTTTATGAGAGGTTGAATTTATGCGAGTTTTTAATCAACAAGTTCCTCACCAGGCGTTACACTAGTCAGAGAGCACAACAAATGAAGCCGTGGGGTTACTGTTTCCCGAATATACAAAAAAAAAAGAAACTGTGACCTCTTCTTGCGTTAAATTCTATCAAAACACTCACGGATGCAACATAAAAACTACGCGAACCACATCCACACTGTAAGAAAAAGCATTTAAAGGACGATGATTCGGTTTGACAAGAACAGTTATATTTAAATTGATAATTGTCTCATCGATTGCAATGAATTATAATTATCACACTGTCGAGCCCCCGATTACATGTTAATGAGGTAGATGATAAAGAAGGATAATAACAACTTGTGACAACTTAATGAATAACAATTCAATTTTACACGAGCTTTGATACCACCACGAGAAACACTAAACAGATCGTCTAAATAACTTAATAGAACTCTTTGATTATCTTTGGTAATGCAGCATTTCTGTTGCTGATTTGTTTCCGGGATCTTGTGTATAGTATTACCATTATGAACATTTAACGAAAACTGCCGGACACATTTATGCATATAAACAGTACAAAATGAATTTAATCGAGAGACAACTATTCCACATATGCACACACATGTCTGTAGCTAATATCATTTTCTCAACCGACAACACTATGTAAATTTGTGTAACCGAGTGTAATATCCATAAATGTTGACCTATAAGTAATTCTATATTCTTCCCCAAGGATCCAACCCGAAACCATTGGCTGGCATGGCCATCACTCTCCTGACCGAGCAATGGAGGTTCACGACTCACCTTCAAAACCATAAAAATCATTTAACCATTTACATAAATTTTGCAGGACCGATTAACCAATTTTGAGAAACCTGTTTGTCTTTGTATAACGATAAATTTGTGTCTGAAATTGTCTGTCTTTGAGCTTTCGGGATAACAAATACAAATATGCGTACTTTGTGATGATCAAATACTATTTTTAGATCTATTGGAATTGGCATTAACAGCGACATAAACACTCAAGTGCAGAAGCGGAATTACCAAATGATCACTCTTTTTTTTGTACAATTTCCTTTGGATTGTATTTATAAGATTGCTAGATTTTTTAAAATCTCATTCGACCGATTTCACTAGAGTTGTTCGTCTATCCAATCTGACAAAATTGTTCAAAAACACACAATAGTCTGTTGGAACATTTTTAACATTCCCGTTCAAACTTTTAATAACAGGTGACTTTTGTTGTTGATAAATATACCAGCGTTTATGTCAGAAATATGCATTTTTAAGACTGGCAATCCAGTCAGTCTATAAGTGAACCCACAGCTTACATCTATTTGTTTATTATAGATCTACTGAGTATCATCGGGTGTAATACATAATTAATGGGTAGCCTTCCTTGATAATATGAACCACCGATGAACATATGAGCTTCATTTGCTGTGATAATCTAATCAATCCCTTGCTCCCTATTAACTATTCGAACATTTACTCGCTGGCGAAGTGACATAACGGGTCACATTTAACAACTTGTAATTATAATTTCGCTGTTAATTTAACACTAGCATAATTTTCAATTTTTTAACTTTAAATACAATTGAAATACAATACAATTGGAACCGAAGGGATCTACAAGACCTTTCCGCGCCGTTTAATGTAATGCCAGGTTAGCTGAAGTCTAATACTAAGCGATACAAGATGTAACTAATCTTTGGATGAGCAAATGGTCCACTGTAATGTTCTTCATATCGATCAAACAGGAATGCATTGCAAACTACTTAACCTCAATCAAGTCACTGAAAATTACATTACTAGTTTGGTTTTAATTGTCATTGAAGAAGACGTCACAATCCCTTCACGTAATCGTTATTTAGTATTGGTATAATGACGAGGATAAGTAAAGTGGAGACAACTGTGACAGTCAAGAAGAACCAGAAAAGCAGGCGATCCACCACTAAAGCTACCTGCTTCCATTCATTAATAACTTCACATTCAAACTCTTCGGAGTCACTCTTAGCCACCAGCAACTTTAAGTAATTCAGAATATCCTCTATTGCTGTCTTCCTGGCATTTGCTTCGCTGGTAAATGCGTCTGTCAACGACCCATGGCGGGACAGATTGCTTGTCGTCCCACTCCGGAACTCCCCGCCCAGATTATAATCATGCGCAGTATACATTTCCGGTATAGCATTGACGTTGATTGTGGTTGAAGGGGCAGACTCCGCCATAAGTCTTGCATGGAGATCTTGTGTCTCCTGTTTATATCTTATATCTTTATTCTGGGAAGACCTTTGTTTTTTTACTTTCATTTTCACATCCGGGCACTGACAGTGAACTAAACGAGCCAGACCTTTTAGCACCAGAGTCCTGACCCACTGCGGCACCTCTCTTTGGTTGGGAGAACAGTGGTAAAGCTTTAACACCATAACAGTAAGGATAACGGACACACAGGTAACAGCCATCGACAACGTCAGGTAGATTCCTGTATAAACGTTAAGCAGTATAACATATGTTTAAAAAATGCTGCAGAAATTTGTTTTTACATTTTCACTTAACCAGGTTTCTGGTGTAGAATTGCTTGTCATAGACAAAGGGGACTTACCATATAACAGACATATAACATCACTAAACAAGATCGAATAGCTTGGTAATGAATATATTTAAAATGCTGTATTTCAGAAACTTCATTAATTTATTCCCGAAATTCAGTTTTTAAAAATGATGAAGGATTTTATAATAACAGCACTCAAAGTTCTGAGCGACACGTTTATATTTCGATTACTTTATTACTCAGTTAATTCCTAAAATGGATGCTTTATTAAATAATTTATTTATATAATTGGATAAAGTATTATTAAGTGCTGTGTCTGTCACTCATTGGAAACAGACTACTTACCAATAAGAGGCACAAATTCTGATGTAGATGGCATGTTTTCGGCGACCAATAACATAAAGACGGAGTATGACAAAAGTACGGTAATTCCAAGAGTTATCTTCTCTCCCTCGTCTGGTGGAAGCAAGAAATTGAGCAAACTTAAAATACTGAGCCAAACGCATGGAAAGATGATATTGAGCACATAATACAGGATCCTTCGATGAATGATGAGCACAATTGTGACGTCAGGAAATACGTCATCTTTCAAACCAGCGTATACGGATTCTTTACGTATGACGTCATACCTGGTCAGCATCCATTCACCGTTGCTGATATAGTTCGTCACTTCTACTTGCGGTGTTTTATTAACAATATCTACTTGAGCCTGCTCGTATGTCCATGAACCAAATTTCAGTTTACATTCCTGTCTGTCAAAAGGAAAGAAAGTGATATCCACTTTACACGAGCTTCTAAGTCTGGCAGGAGGCGACCAGAACACCTT
This sequence comes from Mopalia kennerleyi, assembly GCA_034783855.1. Classification (NCBI taxonomy): domain Eukaryota; kingdom Metazoa; phylum Mollusca; class Polyplacophora; order Chitonida; family Mopaliidae; genus Mopalia; species Mopalia kennerleyi. The sequence goes on along the minus strand of JAVFBX010189891.1, from coordinate 2,986 downwards.
TCCATCCGAATACACCATGGCATTACTCGGCATGTATCCTGATGTATAGTCATCGGCACTGAAACATCCAAAAAACATTAAGTTATAATAACTCGGTATCGCACATAAGCAGTCGCCAATGGGCTTAATCTAAATTTATCAATCGTTATATTTTTTTGCCGTATCACTGAATGGTCCGAAGTAACTATTAATTTCATTTGGTGCCAAGTGGGGAAATCACCGAGATACAATGAATGGCAGCCTACCTATGTTTTGCTGGAAATAACATCGTATCTCCCCATATTACCTGGCTATGGTTTACCTGTTAATATACATTATACAAAAAAGGCGCCTAAAGGAAATTTAGCACACATGGTAGCAGTAACAATATTTTTTAATTTTTTTTATTTTCATTCTTTATTTATTTAAGCCGGATTAGCCACAGCCAATGGCCACAAGAGCTTCTCCTGGTAAACAAGATCAAATATAATGATGATAATTCGGAAGCAAAGTGACAAAATCATTCATTATGTCCGGAATGTTCATGTTTGAAAAATATGAACAGGCAACAATATCGTGCTTCTGCGGTGTTTAATGTTAAATTAATTGAATTACGTCATCGTAAATCGTTGTATATATACTCCGGCAGGTGCTATTTCCATAACACAGCCAACGTTGGTCGATATAATCAATAATAATTAACAGAAATGACGACTCTTATTACACAGTCGTTATCTTCTTAGGACCGTTATGTCCTCGGTATATCATAATTCTCCAACATACAATCATCGGAGTAAACTAATGCTGTTCGATTGACAAACATTTTACCCCCAAAGAGCCACTTCACGTCAGTTTGAAGGCGAAGAACAGACACAAGAGGTTGTAACCGGAAGCCTGGGTCCTTTCCCTCTGGATTTTTTTTTGTCACAATGTGTTCGGATTACAGTAAAACTAAATCTGATGAAATCACATATACCATTGGTTACTGTGAGTGTTGTATTTTGGATTTTGATGAGTTGAATGGCGTTATGGTTAAAAATACACCGGTGACTACAGCTACATAATGTGCTATCCAGTGAGCCAGCGCAGACCTGAAGTGAAATGGCGTATGTTTTTATCCATACTTCTGTAACAACTGCAATTCATCTAAATTTGTAGTATTGATAATCTGTTCTTATCAGCGGTTCACTGCCTCAAACATGTGGTCGGCTAAATTAGCCTGCTACCTAACAAGATAAAGACTTCAGACGACATACTGTCTGGATATAATTAGCTGTAATGAAACAACATCTAGAAATTTATTAGTTATTTGTACTGCCGTGACTAAACACGTGTACGGCATTACAGTAGTATTATAATAACTTAAATTTCACCAACGGCTATCGGATTGAAAACATTCGTCGTTTGTGGTCTTATCCTTGTTAGACACTATATCTTTGATGCTCAGTTAGAATTGTTTACGAGGATATGACACAGATTAACGTTGCCTACAAAACATCAGACATATTCGGCATTCCTCCAATCATAATTGGTGCGAGGTCATTTTAGCTTATACAAAAGCTATAAATATTGAACTGGTACTTACTTGTTATATAACACAATGTCAGGAAGCCAGAGTTTCTTTGCTGGAATTCTCATCACCTTTAATCCACTGAAATTGTCAGGTTTCCAGCCAATTCGTTCATCCACCCATTCCTGGAGATAAAGCGTGTTATTGGCACTGAATGATCAGATGGACATGCCCGTGTATTCTTACATACTCGCCCTTGAAAGACTACCAATATATCAAATGGTTTAGAACTATATTTCACAACATTTATATCGAACTGCTAGATCTGTTTCTATTGGGATCTTACCTAACGTTATTGCACTGATATGGCAGCGTGACAGTGCCTTAGTTGCAGAAAACAGCATAAGAAGTAACGAAGAATAAAGGTGAGACAGGGTAATCACAAGACACAAAACAAACACTCCACAGACAGATGGGCTTCTTGCTGGCTCTTTGGTAGCACCAGAGTAACATGAAGTTTGTCAAACAGATTACTGTCATATAGTTCATTTGGACTATTCTGATTTATCAGGCAATCATATTGATCACTTTATTACGGATGGTATTAACACCGACGGGATGGTGGTTAGGTATGTTAGTCTTTTTGTCGTGTGGATGGATGAGGGGTTGGTGTTTGACTGACTGACTGACCGACCGACCGACCGACTGAGTAGGTCAGAGGTGTTTGTCTAACTGATGGATTGCATTCCGTGCTTGAGAGTATTCCCCTTACACAATGGCTATGTGCGTACAAAGTACATAGCCACACTAACACAAACATCAAATGTGAAATTGTTGGCTCCGTTAAAATGTTTGTTTGATTGGGGTTTAACATCGTGCTTACAGATAGTTCATAAATATGACTACGGATTGTCAACTTCACCCTATTCCTTGTAAAAATACGACGGAAAGACAGATTGCACTCGAAACATACTACTTTTAGCCGTTGGAGGTTGATTTAAGATTGTATGTAGTTAACATGACGTAAAAATACTTACATGTTCTAACCAGGCATTCGTCACTAACACTTGGTTCTTCTCTTCCTGAAATGAGAACACGGCACATGCTATAAAGATTTGAATATTTCACATTTTCAAAAAATAACGTAACAATATTTTGTATACAATGGTATCAATATATGTGTTAAATGGAAATCACTTTTGGTTCCTCTCGCCATTGGAAGAAAATAACCAATAAAATTTTAAAATAGTGAGAAAAAAAGTACTTCGGAAATCCAAATACAAATAGTTAAATTGTTGTATTGTTTTATCAGTGAGCATATTGCCGAGTCGTTCACAATGGGGTTATCTCAGCAGGCTTGGTCCACCAGCAGATCGGGGATTTGTGTCAAATTTTGAGATTTAATTCCAGTGCTGGTTGATTGTTTGTTTGTTTGATTGGGGTTTAACGTCGTACTCAAGGGTATTTCACTTATATGACGACGGATTGTCAACTTCA
>JAVFBX010189880.1:0-13517 GCA_034783855.1 Mopalia kennerleyi | reverse complement strand
TGGTGACCTGTATCTTGATAAAGGGTGTGATGTCTTGAGTATAAGGGTACAACCACACCAGGTTTTAAGACCCAAAGCTACACAGACACTGACCCAAAAAGTTCTCAACTATATAGAATTTGAACGTCACAAGAAACAGCCAGTTTTGGTACATGGGTTTTCAGTGGGAGCGTATCTCTATGGGGAGCTGCTGGTGAAAGTCAACCAGCTACCAGAAAAGTACCTATCCTTTCGAGAGCGACTCATGGGACAAGTATTTGATAGTCCTGTTGATATACAGGGTTTCCCAGATGCGTTTGCTCGTTCTTTAACCCCAGATCCCACTCTAAGGGCTGTTATTAGGAACAGTCTGAAAGCTTATCTTGTCTTATTTCAAAACCAAATTACCAAGCATTATGAAGCCGCCTCTGAAGCCTTCATCGGCAATGAACTTAAAGCTCCGTCTTTGTTGCTGTATTCAAAGGCTGACCAGATTTGTGGTCCAGCGGCTAAAGAAGCTGTTCTTGACAGTTGGACTTCTGCAGGAATCCTCGTTCACTGGAAGCGTTGGGAAGACAGCCCACATGTCGGCCATATGCACCTTCATAGGGAGGAATACATCAGGGCACTTATAAGCTTTCTAGAGGAGATTGGGTGGCTTGCAATCTGTCAACAGTAAGCAGATTCCTTAAAGGACTCTCTGAAATTAAAATAAGACAGGTGCTTTAATTTCTCGCACCACGAACAATTTGTATTACCAATCAGTCATTAATCAATGATGGCAGGCTTAATTCCAGGGTAATTTTAAGCCTAATTCTATTTTAAGATTGGAAATTATACAAACTGTTTTTGTCCGATCTACATAAAACGTCAGCTAGGTAATCCTGACCATTATAAAAAGCTAGATAACCCTATTTGGCCAGAAAACCGTAGAAATTTCAATGAAATAATTATATCTTTAGAAGATCAAAATTTCCTGAGTATTAAACAAGGTGATTATCTACTCGCAGGTCAGGACTTTTCTACATTCTTCCTAAAATTCACAAACAACAGGAGAAATGGCCTCAACGGTCTATGCCTCCGGTAGACCTATTATATCAGATTGTTCTTCAGAATCTTACCATCTCTCAGAATTTATTGATACCAACCTCAAACCAATTGCTGACAGACATCCTAGTTTTATAATAAAATAAAAAAAGAGAATCTATGGACACAACTATCGACATTGAGGCAGGACTTCGTTCTGTTAAAAATGCTTTTCATCGGTATCCCGACCCCCGTCGTCCAACCACTGAGATATTGAAACTCAGCTTGAAATGTAACGATTGTGCGTTCAATGACCAAATATACCAGCATTTTAAAGGTTGTGCTATGGATAAAAGGTTTATTCCCAACTTTGCTTCTTTTTTTATGGCAAAATGTGAACACGAAGCCGTTGGAAAATGTGCTAAGCAACCCCTGTTATATCTTAGATATTTGGATCACATATTTATACTCTGGCAGCATTCCAGAGATGATCTTGATCTCTTCATGGCCACTCTTAATCAACACGACCCTAACATTAAGCTCCAGCCCACTGTTAGCTTAGATAGTGTAGAATTTTAAGATGTTACGGTATACACGGATCCTAATTTACATACAGTAGGGTTTTTGGATTTTAAGGTGTTCTTTAAGCCTACGGACACTCACCAACTACTTCATGCCAAATCTTTCCATCCTCCACATACTTTCAAGGGAATTATTAAATCACAAGTAATAAGGTTTCACAGAAATTCCAGCTCTCTTGCTACCTTCAATCAGGCTTGTTCTGTCGCCTGTAAGGCCCTTATCCCAAGAGGATATTCTAGGCGGCTTCTTCGCCAAATCAAATCCCAAACCCTCAGACAACTGAACAGTTATACATTAGAACAAGGGCTAGAATCAGCTTCCAAAAGAAAATACCACAGTCGCCCTGTAACAGTGTCAGGCAGGTCAACAAAATGTATGAAGGCGAGATGTAAACTAGACACTTACATAGCAGATAGGGCCTCTTTTGTTGAGCAGCAAACTAGAAATGTTTATTATTTGGTAGACCATTTGAATTGTGATTCAGAAAATGTGGCATACCTTATAACTTGTAAGAAACTTGTGTCTAAAACAATATGTTGGTGAAACCAAAAATTCTCTTCGGCTTAGAGCCAACCATCATCATTTGAGCTCTATTAGGTCCAACCTCATATCCCTAATAGCTGAACATTTCGCTCTCCCGGATCATTTGGTTAGAGATCATTTCGAAATCATGCCGATTGAAAAAACACAAATTCTTCCCTCTGAACAGGAAACCAAACAGAAACGCCTAGAAAGAGAGGCTTATTGGATTCAAACTCTTCAAACTTTTTATCCACTGTGTTTCAACTGGCAACCAGATAAAGGGTCTAGAAAAGAAATAATTCCATTTGTTTTTCAATATGACCAGCCAAGCACCCAATTTCCTAGTCTGCATTCACAGGAATATCAAAATCTTGTACCTAAAATGGTTTCTCCTCTCTCACAAAGACCCATTATAGCCCAATGTCCGTGTGGAGACGGCCGAGCATGTCGATCGAACGACTCTTTGCCGTGTGCCTCATTCGATGCACAAACCCCTGGTTCTCACCGTTGTTATTGTTGAATTGGCCCGCCTTGTTTTTGTACCAGAGGGCTGTTGCCAGTTGGGAATATTTCGCCTCTTGTCCTCAAGATAGTTCGGTTTCGATGTAAGCCTGGTAAGGGAACATGTTGGTGGAGGCACTCACCAACTTATCGTTCAAGCTGATACGGACTTGCTGCCATAGACTGTGTAGTCACAAGTTCGAGGGGACGACTTGATCCTCTTCCACCAAATCCGTAGTATCTCCTTGACGATTTTTGCTTTGATGTACAAAAAGGTGTTGGTCAAATCCAGGTACGTGTCATGGTCAAGGTTGGTAATGCGGAATTCGACTGGCCCGCCATCGCTAATGCTGGCCACAGGGTTGTACGTTTCACACTGATTGGTGACCACACTACCCTGGGTTGGTCGCAGGGGGCACAAATAAAACTTACAGTTCATCCAATCACACGTTGGCGGTTGTAAGAACGGCATGCTTTTCTTAGCTGCATATATCGGGTTGAATCCGCCGAGGTGTTCTCGTTGAGGTTCTCGCTAATGTTCTCGGTGAGGTTCTCGCTGGGGGCCACGCTCGACTGACTGCGGGGCGTGTCGACCGAAATTTTATCCACGCTAGGGCTGACGCTAACCGTCCAGGTGTGCGTCGTGGCCGCTGTTCTGGTAGAAACCCTTGGCATATGGCTTGGATGATGAGTTGTTGGGCGGCTTCCGTTGCACGCCGTTTCAAAGCCCATTTGACAGGCACGCCCTGGGCCACATCCTGTGCGGCGTTCAAACCACTGCTCTACGCCTGTCCACCGATAGTTTAAGCACCTTGTAATGCTAGACGTTGGCCCACTTTGAACACACTGCTTAACATGTTCCCCAGACCATGCCCCCGTTTGTGGACCCTCACCCCCTGAAGACGTTTAACCCACCGCCACCAGCTTGTCGCGTGTAATTGATGAGGTAGGCTTGTTGTCGAGCTGCCATACTCCCTTGGCGATGATCGATGCTCACCGTCCAAAACAGAGGGACAAGGGTGTCGCCGACCACTTCGTACATTTCATGGTTTGGTATACTAACCAGGTAGTCGAAATCCGTCCCCATCAACCGCTGCTTCAACTTAACCTTCTTCTCGAACCTGATTTGAAACACCTGACGCGCTTCATCAAAGTCGAAGGTCAAGGCGTCTTTGATGTCGTGCAGCTATATGTGTGTGTTTCAACAAGCAGTCAAAGGCCTTGGCCAGCGCCTTGGGTGACGGATAGTACCTGCATATATTGGAGTCGATGCATTGGTTCCTGGGGTCGATATTGGAGCTGAATGATCCGATGTACACTTTGCCGGTCACGTAAAACATTTCGTCCTCACAGGCAGTCACACGTGACTGTGGTGGAAGGGGTGGATGTCGGTCTTTACTAGGGACTCCAACGTGGAGGTGGACATAGCTGCCGCCCAATGGGTGTTCTCCCGGAGACTCGCCCAATGCGTCGCCGTGTGGGTGTTCTCCCTGCAGCTCACCCTATAGTGCGGCCTGCGGCTCTCCTTAGCGTGCTCTGAGGTTCTCCCGGCGGCTCTCCCGGCGTGCTCCCTGAGGTTAATAAGCCGTCCCACCGCGAGCGTGCTGGACTGCTGGTGTACCCGAGCCGCCCCGCCTCATAGAAGGTCCTATGGAGTGGTCTACGGGATTCCTACGGGGTGCGGTGGTGTGCGAGGCGCCAAGACCTCATGGCCTCGGGCCGCTGCGTGACGTCGATCTCGCAGGGCGTCGTTGATGAGATCTACTATGTAGTGGTGGGGTTCATCTTGATGCGTTGTTATATAGCGTGTTTTTTTTACGAAGACGAAAATGAATACTGCTCAACACCTCGTATCCGATGCGTTGTATCCCGTCTCGGACTGCTGATGTTGTCAATTACGTTGTCAATGACTTTAAAGGGGCGCTTGTCAGTGCTGCTGGCGAGACGCTTGGGGCCAAGATGGCGTCTATGTCGGTGACGGTGTCGGTTGTCGTGTTGAAGGTGTTTGTTGACGGGGTGGTCGGAGTGATCCTCGTCGTGGTGCCTGTGGTGGAACACTGCTCAACATCTCGTATCCGATGCGTTGTGCCCCGTCTCAGACTGTTGATGTTGTCAATGACGTTGTCAATGACTTTAAAGGGGCGCTTGTCAGTGCTGCTGGCGAGAGGCTTGGGGTCAAGGTGGCGTCTATGTCGGTGACGGTGTCAGTGGTCGTGTTGAAGGTGTTTGTAGTCGGGGTGGTCGAAGTGATCCTCGTCGTGGTGCCTATGGTGCCTGAGCTTGTCAGTGCTGCTGGCGGGACGCTTGGGGCCAAGGTGGCGTCTATGTCGGTGACGGTGTCGGTGGTCGTGTTGTAGATGTTTGTAGTCGGGGTGGTCGGAGTGACCCTCGTCGTGGTGCATGGCTCACCCCTGGCGGTCAACATGGTGTCTCCAGGGGCGTCCCACCGAGTCGATTATGAAAGGTCAAAAAACTGTTGCAACGTCTAATGGTACTGTTGAATTTTCCCCGTGTTGGACAGGCTCGATAGTTGTAATGTCTATCGAGCATTGATGGGATGGTTCACAGGGAGCTGCACTGTGTGTGGTGTGTCTTGTTTGTGGTGGTAACAGCGCGTTACAACGCTTCCAATAACCGATGTTCAACGTTTTCCACGTGTTAACGTTTCCCGGTCAACATCAAACTAGAGCACTGAGTTAAAATCTATATACCACGTTGAACACCGGCTCGTATCCGTTTCAGACTGTCGACATATCAGGGACGGACACAGTCAGGCGGGCCTGTGGCCAAGACACGTATCGTTGGTAACTATTTCTTCACGCGAGCAGACAGGCTGTCCATCCACCTGTAAGGTGGGGGTATTGCAGACTGAACCATATGGATAGGCTCGATAGTCGTAATGTCGTTTCCATCTCATAATCGAGCGTGCCTGACGCATTGATGGGATGGTTCACAGGGAGCTGCACTGGGTGTGGGACGGACAAAGTCAGGCGGGCCTGTCGCCAAGACACCGATCGTTAGTAACTATTTCTTCACGCGAGCAGACAGGCTGTCCGTCCACCCGCAAGGTGGGGGTATTCCAGACTGAAACATGTGGACAGGCTCGATAGTCGCAATGTCGTTTCCATCTCCTGATCGAGCTTGCGTGACGCATTGATGGGATGGTTCACAGGTAGCTGCACAGGGTGTGGTGTGTCTTGTTGGTGGTGGTAACAGCGCGTTACAACGCTTCCAATAACCGAATTCAACGTTTTCCACGTGGGTCTTACCACTTCAGTATCTCTTCCACCTGATAGTAATCCTCGGGTGTAGTGATGAGGTGTTGGAATTCAGCCTCGAAGAACGTACCAGCCAACGCCTCACCTATCAAGTCTACACGACCGGGCATCGAGGATGACGATGTATAATTTGAAAGAGTTCTGTACTACAATTTTGTAAATAAGCTTTTTTTAGACACTCCTTTCACTTTAGTGATACGGATTAGGTCCCCCACTTGTCCGTTTGTTAATATATCGGTTGACACCCTGTAGCAAAGATGCTCTTAAATGCATCGGTCAGCTGAGCCCCCGTTTTGGTTCGAATTGGTACGACATAAGCGTATTTGGAGATGTCGATACAGATAAGGAGATAGCAATAACCGTCGTTGTGTTTGACCAACCTTTGCATGTCCACCAAATCCGCTTGCCATTGACTGTCGATACCTCCGCAATCACCCGATCCCGTCGAAAGTGCGGTCGGGCAGTTCGGTGTAACGTGTAGGTGGGATGCCCTTTCAGCCAGGCGATCACGTACCGCCTACCATAAGCCGTTCACACCGCTGTAGGCCCCGGGCTGTTGGGTTCGTAATACAAACCGCAGCAACATCTTACCGAGTGCCGTTGACGAAGTCGCTGCCTTGCTCTTTCGTGATCGCCGCCCCATACCCATATTGACCGTGTGATAAGCGTGGTCGAACTGCTTGTTTTAACAGGAACGACCAAACACACCAACTACGATACACGTAAGACACCGCAATACACAGAGCACTGCTAGCGGTGTGATCATTCGCCTGATCCTGGTTCGTGACAAGTCGTTCAGCGCTGGTAACACGGAGTGTTTGTGGTATCGACGTATGGCGTAAGGGTGTTTTGCTTGATCACAGACGTCGTCTGTGAATTGTTTTAACACGAGGAAACGACCTTAATTCACCCGGCCATCGTCAAACATCGTTAACACAACGGTTTTGTGGGCTTGTTAATCCTGCATCGCGGCAACCATATGCGCCCAATGAAGTTTAGCATCCGTCATGACATCACAAGCGTCGACTGCATACTAACCCCCACACGATAGAAGCCCGCATCGTATACACTCGAGGTTTGGCCGTGAGTACACAGCGAGCAACGCTGCTGATGGGGCTTATCAGCATCATGATTATTATTATCATTATTATTATTTTAATAAAACCGTACTCTTGGGTTGAATCACTATCAGCAGCGGGACCCTCTAGGGTTCGGGTGTTTGACGCGGTTGACGCAGTTGACAGAAATGTAGTGAACAGTCAGAGTGTGATCTTGACCGTCAGTGATAGAAAAAAAAGACTAGACTTTCTGATGATCGGTTGATCAGACAGCCTAACGCAGACGGTAGAAACCCCCGACAAATGCAGAACACTGAACAATAGATAAAGTGTGAACAAGAAATTTTTTTTATCACTACTGAACATCGCGTCACAATGAAAAAAAAGAAACTGGCTGATAAGACGGTAGGTTAGATTGGCAACCAACATGGTTTAAATTTAAACAATTTAACTGAACTGCTCAAGGATATCGTCCACAGTGGTGGTGGTGGGGCTGAGCTCCGTCTGGGGAGCTACATCGACCGGTGCGATCTATCTGGTGTGTAGCGGGCCATGTTGAAGTCTACCATCACATACTCCAGTTTTTTCCAACCACCTCAAATGATTCGAACAGCATGGTCCGGGTTCTAAGCTTAATCTGCGGTAGTCAATACCATACCATCCGAGTGCCAGTGGTGATGGGTCGAGGACTCATCGTGGTGGAATGCCTGTAGCGCTGGCTGTGGAGCTAATGGTGTAGGCATGAGATATTTTTTTTTTCTCTACAGGTGTTGGTGTGGCTTGTTTTGGCATTGGTCAGAGAACTTGCAAGGATGTATGTAGGCAGGTAGACTGGCAAACTGGTGGACAGTGAGAGAGTAGGCAGACAGGCAAGCAGCAGTCAGGTCAGCCGTCAGGTCCCAAATGAAGCTCAACCAGCCAAAGCACCTCCCTTTTATAGCTGTGGATTGAATGGGTAGGTTCGAGAGCCTGATGAGTGTTGTTTACATTCGCATAGTTCCGAGCAATCGTGAATATTTCGATGGATCAGCACCGCTATGTTAGCTCTAATTGTGCATACATCTCTACGAAGGTATGTTGCAGACACTGCCATTCATGTTTTTGCGGATTTGAGATCTATGAGGACAATATAACGACTTTTTCGCTGTTCGTAAGATGCCATTATGACTAAAATGTCCGCTATGTTAGTAAATCAGAGATACTGCATTCAACACAGAGTGAGGGTCTCTACGGTCAGTTTGTTTTCATATAAGCAGATATGACCGATGCCGTGGTAATAGACGACATGAACGGTAATTCGTCATTCCACAGCACATATGTACAGACTGATGAAATTGTCGAGGACTGTGTTTGCCAGCTGATACATTGGTTAAACTATGTGATGAAGTTTTTAGTGACGTGGAAGTCCAAGACGCCAAGGTTATGCTGGCTAAGTGCTGTGATCGTAATATTCCTGGCAAATATAGAAAGCGTGCTGGTCCTAATAAGCGTGTACATACACTGACTGATATTGCAAAAATGATTCAAGAGATTGATCCAGACGATATTCCGTGTCTCCCACCAGTATCTCTTAACCATGTATATGTATCTGTGCTTATGCGAGAGCTTAATGGAGTCAAGCTCCAGTTGGCTGACGTTATTATTGAAATGGATAGTTTGAATTCAAATTAAAATCATGTACAAAAGAAGATTGATAGTCTTAGCAGCAAATACCATAACGCTTCGCCTTCTGGAAAAACTCACGGAACAAAAACGATTCGAGCCATCCTGACGAACGGACTGACGGACAGATTTTTAAAATCATGAATCCGTTTTAGCAAAAGGCACAACTACAGGTAATGGTTAATATGCCTACAAAGTTTCATAAAGATTGGCTTTATAGTTTTTGAGTTCTGCTCCGGAAACGGATTGGAGCCATGCGGACGAATGGACAGACAGACGGACAGATGTCGAAAATGATGAATCTGTAATAGCAAAAGGCACAACTACAGTTTATGGTTAATGTGCCTATCAAGTTTCATAAAAATTGGCTTTAGAGTTTTCGAGTTCTGCTCCTGAAACAGATTGGAGCCTACCGAACGGACAGACGGGACGAACGGGCGCGGCTCATACCATAATATGACCGATTTTCATCGGGCATATAAAAGCCCGGAATGTTAGTAATGTTAATAATTACAGGACGATAACTCTTGTTAGTCATTTAGCCCGCGGCCGTGGCGTAGCGGTTAGTGAGCGCGCTAACTAAAGCCTACTTCGATGTACCGTTCACGGGATCGAGTCCGTCTGTCGACCCTCAGCTATATGAGTGAGTCATAAGATGTGACTCCGGCAATCGCGGGGGTGGTTTTTACGACGTTTCATCCCGGTTTTCCACCATAATATGACAAAGACAGTGTGAAGTGGACAATCCGTCTTCATATAAGTGAAATACCCCTGAGTACGACGTTAAACCCCAATCAAACAAGCAAACAAACCTGAAGACGATACAAGCATATGTATCGAAACGTTGTTTTCTATAACAAAACAAGAAGTGGTTATCCAATCTCACTACAGTAAAATAGTCCTGGTGTACGACCAAGCGGGCTGTACGTTATAGGCATGGAGGATAGACCGCTTCCGGTTTTAATCAAATGTAATATACTCTCACTTATCGATGGTTAGACAAAAGTCATTTCTTTACTGCCGCCGATAAAAGATTGCCCGTTTATCGAGGATTGCCAGAACGAGATTCATATTAAAACATTCAATTAAAATCCAATATAAGCCGTTTCCTATTGCACGCCAAAAGCGGAAAAGGTCATTATTAATTATGCTTAATTAAAGGATGGAGCCTACATTTACATGCTGTCAACATAGTTCGCATGTAAACGCGAGTACGGTCGACATGTTTGCCAGAACGGGATTCATATTTAAACATTCAATTAAAATCTTATATTAGCCGTTTCCTATTGCTTGCACGCCAAAGCGGAAAAGATCATGATTAATTATGCTTAAAGGATGCAGCCTACATTTGCATGCAGTCTACATAGTCTGCATGTACACGCGAGTACGTTGCATGCTGTCAACATAGACCGCATGTATACGCGAGTACGTTGCATGCTCTCAACATAGACCGCATGTATACGCGAGTACGTTGCATGCTCTCAACATAGACCGCATGTACACGGGAGTACGTTGCATGCTGTAAATATAGACCCCATGTACACCCAAGTACGTTGCATGCTGTCATCATAGACCACATTTACACGCGAGTACGTTGCATGCTATCAAAATAAACCGCATGTACACGCGAGAACGCTGCATGCTGTAAACATATACGCATGTACTCGCGAGTACGTTGCAGGCTGTCAATATAGACCGCATGTACACGGGAGTACGTTGCATGCTATCAATATTGACCGCATGAAAACGCAATTACGTAGAACTGCATTTCATTCAGTTTACAATTTTGTTCTGGTAAAACACATTTTGTTTTAGTAAATCAGAAAAATATTGGTTTATCAACATAAATCACTTACGTATATAATTTTATCACGGTAATTAACATGATCCCTCTTATCACTCACATTGTTGATACAGGCGAGCAAATGTGCTTGTTGCTGTTCGACTGGGGACGATTGTTCAGAACTTTTTAACTGAACCGACTGGGTTGGGTTGTTCGAAAGAAAAGCCAGGCTTAAATTCGTTACGTCACAAAGAAATTCAATTGTGACGTGATATCGTAAACAAAGGTTTAAAGTTAATACAGTTTTGAACAACCGGCCCCTGTAGATGACGTAACGTAACCAAGGAAGTTTATTATGGCGTGACGTCCATTCCTTTGTAACAGACCGTCTAGCAGGCTGTTATTGTTACTGAGCGTCCAGCAACCAACCTCTGTCAGTATAATGACGCTCGGCAGGAAGTAAAGTGAATGACGTCACAAAAGTTTCCATGCCCCATCCGACGTCATGGACGGCTATGCACAGACATTGGCAACGTGGTCGCTAAACAATTCGTGGGGAATGAACAAAAATACTTATTGATCGGATACAAGAAAAAGGTAATACACAGATCATGCAAATAATTAATAATTCATGTTTATTGGCACCTATGAGGCCTTCTGAGAACCTCGCAAGTGTGTTCTGTTGTTTATTTAATTGGGGTCTACCGTCGTACTCAAGGGTAGGCCTAGGCCTATTTCCCTGGCACTCACATGCCTGAGGGTCGAGGGTCGACATACGAACTCGATCCTGTGAAGAGTCATCTTCCTATGCAAGGGTAAGTATGTGTAAGATGAGACTTCCACAATACTATCCCTTGATGTAACTGGAAAGGAAAACGTGTGGCACAAATTTTCATTTTTCTATGGTAGAAACACGTAGGCTAATCAAAAAGGCGTTTACACATCAAAGTCTACAACAAACAAGCTTGGCGCCACTGCCAATTAATTGACATGTCTGTGATGACGCCAGGACTCGTTAATGGGACTAATACCGTGCATGTAGGCCTATATAACAAATATAGCCTACTTGTCGTCCTGTGTTTAGACCATCTCTTTCTTATTCTAAGAAAGCCTCCATCTGATAGGGTAGAGTAAAGAGAGGTCATCCGAAAGAAGCTGTTTTAAACTCTAGCTAACTCAGGTTTTATCGCCTATGGAGGCAAGGTAAGAAAGGGAGAGAGGCTGAATGCGACGATCTTCTTTTCCGCCTTGCCTCGGGAAGATGGTGAAGAGTACGTCCAAGTATAGGATTAGAATAGCACGCACGCTAACCAAACGACAAGTGTAACCCTAGTTTGTTACAGAGCCAATTGGGGACACTTTCTCACATTTATGCCTACGATAGAGCGACGTTCCGATCTCGGACCGTACGCAATTCTCAAGTCAATGATTTACATTTATAATATAATATAATATAACAGTTGTCAGAATTAACCAGAATTAGCGTGTTATCCTATTCCAATTTACCGTTCACTGTCGACCATCAGGTATATAAATGAGTCACACGACGTGGCTCCAGCTTTTACGAGGTTTCCTCCCGGTTTTCCACCGTAATGAGGCAAGGAACAGTGTGAAGTGTACAATACGTCGTCATATAAGTGAAATACCCTGGAGTGCAACAGACAATGTCGTCTAGCGGTTAGTCGGAATTTAAGATTTTCCTGTTTTCTGACGACAGTGACTGTATTTGTTTTAATACATAATTAGGTCTGTTATCATTATACACTTTTATTTATTTAACCCGTAGACTCATATAAGCCGGGCATTCTAAAATAAAATGAAACTCGTCTTCTATTTTATTTTAACATACATAACATAATCTATCTTGCAGTTTATCAACATATCTATCATTTTCAATTTCTAATTGGTGGGCACTCACTCGAATTTTACAAACTGATTGTCTGGCCACAAACTGGGGTTTTTAAAAAAAAAAAAGAAGCTACGCCTGAATTGAGAAGAATGCTCTAAGATGGCGGTATCAAAAGTGTCATCTTCTCCATTTTTTATGCCACTAAGAATGTCAGATATATAGTTATCTTCCAGTCTTTGAATAAACAATTTGATGAACACAATTTCGTTTACCCCATTCTGGTGTACCCAGACATATCCATTTAACCATTCTTTTCTAACTCTTTTTTACGCTAAACAGACAGTTTTTTTATCTGCTTTATAAATGGAACTCCCACACCTCAGCACCGTAATTTGAGATCGGAGCAACATATGTATCAAACGGATATAGGTAGGCACATATTAGAAGGCACATTTAAATTATAGTCTATCAATCTCTTCAACAGACCAAACATGTATAATGATTTCCTGCCCTGTTCTGCTAGTATTTTTTGTGCTACACAAAATTTTAGTTTCAAATGAGAATTATTCCAGAGTAATTAAATATATCCACTACTTCAATGAATTTATCATGTACCCTATCAAACATTTCTATCACACCCTCTAAAGAAAGACTAGACTATTTGTTGTATCAGGATTAATACTACTTTTCCATGAAGAGCAATATACACTCAAACTGTTGAGTACTTGCTGTATGTTTTCTTCGCTGTTTGCTTTTAGCATCCCTATCATCTGCGTACAGAAAAAAAAGTAAATAATGCATGGGCGATAGCATCACAGCTATCCATTTATTGAAAAAATTAGATAACGAATAACACTTAACACAGCATTTATATTTTTCTTACCTAGACTTAAAGACATTCAAACATTCAAAATAGCTTTATTCTCTCGCCTATATAATTATCAACCAAACTGCAACACAAATATCTGCAGTATTTAAACACGGTTGAAATCCAAATTGAGCGTCGGTTAATATATTAGTTTTACTCCGTGCTACTTATCTCATTTATTACTGCAGTAAACAGCTTACCTGAAGCGATGGATAATTTAATTAACGAAGATATACATTAAATAAAGCGTAAAATTTGCAATTCAATAATCAATTACTTGGTATTTTCGCGATTTAGTTTACAACGACTACTCCTTGTTGAAAGTTAGTTAGTTCATTACAACGTAAAATATACTATGACGGCAGAAAGTTTGATGAAGGTGTGCGACAGTCGACCAATTAGTCGACAG
>JAVFBX010189869.1:0-13518 GCA_034783855.1 Mopalia kennerleyi | reverse complement strand
GATAAAAAAAATTTGGTTTATTTTGAGCCCAAGGGGTCCAGCAAGACCTTAAACATTTTAACCAGAGTTATTGTCCCTGTAGATATATGATAGTCTTCTCTGAGTTTTGGTTGTTAGTCATGTTGGAATATACTGTAGATCACATTTTTGTTTCACTGAAACTATGGATTGATCAATGTAATTTGACTTACATGGAGTGCAACTTTTAATCAGAGACAATAATCCATTTAATTCCTTTAAGGATTTGACCGAATTAGAGATTAATTTTACATTTTGTACATCTGAGTATATATATTTGCCAGACCAATGGCGCTTGTGTGGTATGTTACTGTGATATAACCGTATAATCTTTAAAATACATTGCCAGTCTAACAGTGTTTAATAAATGAAACCACCCACATGTTTGCTTCATATATATAATATATATACTAGTATATATAACACTTTATAAAAAGCTCGCCATTAAATGAGAAAATTAGACTGGAGACGGCGTAAAAGAACACCAATGAATGTGTTTGTTTGGTCGGTGTTTAACGCCGTACTAAGACTATTTCACTCACAAAACAACATAACGAGGTATTTATGGATAAACAAATTCTGGGTTTAATGACGAGCAACGTTTAAATACCTTATGTTACTATCCCTGCTTCAAAATGCCACTCAAAGAAGTTATGTGTTGTCAACAAAGAAAAAACATGACGTAATTCAAGGCCAAGTGATTTGTAAATTACATTTCTTGCTGTTGAACGTTACAAAAGGTTGTACATCAATCTGTGGACATAAAAAAGGAACGGTCAACTGTATGCTGCTGTATACAAAGGGAATAATGAATTTATCTGAACTGTAGCATGGTCTGCTTGGTAACTCCTGAATGGTTATCATTAAAACTCATCATGGACTATCAACAGAAATTGAGAGAGCACTTGGCTCACAGACACAATTCTAGATTCAAGTACATACGAAAATTTTGGCAGATTTATAGATTTTTATATGATCGTGAATACGAATTCAGTAGCAATTAATACAACGGAAAAGTAACATTAAAGCAAATATAATGTTTCTTCCTCGAATAAACTGATTTTGTAGCATTATTTCCTGTTGATCATGTTATATTGATGAAACTTGGATTACTAATAAGTGTGTTAAAGCAAGTTTAGCGGCATAATGGAAGATTTCAATTTTCATTACTGTATTTAGGGTATTTCTATCAATGCAGAATATCAACAAAAAAAACATTTATTAATCGAATATCGTCACGTTTTTCTGCTAGAATATGTACGACTAGCAGAAAATGTTGGTAGTAGGGCGAAATTTTCATTGTCCAATATAGGCCTAAAGACAAAATGACACAGGTGACATCATTTGCACATAGAAATTGGCAAATATATCGTAAACAACTGAAGTTATCGTGTTACCATGACGTATGTAACGTTGCTGCGCAAGGCTATCTAAATTCGATATAAAAACAACGCCTGAGAGTTGTTTTACCTGTTTTCTTTGAGATGGCACCAAAAAAAACAACCTTTTATTTAAAGGAAATGATGATTGCAGGAGATAATGTCACATTCTGCATATCTTTAACTTCATTCAACCTGTTCCTATCTCGATTATTTGCATTTGTAAATGTATTAAAATAGTAGTAAATTAAATGTGGAGTGAACAATCTGCCATCTGACTTATTAGCAGACGCAGGGCCATAACTGTTTCTGGGTCAAACGGCTCACTCAACACACCGGCGTAAATATTTGTAACAAGTGAGCGCAGTTGGCCGTACTTATCGTATTATGGGGTATGAAACAGTATAGCGATAAACTTCCAGGACAAGCTAGAGCAACACCCTTTCTAATAAAGCCAGATGTGCTACTGCTGATATTCCACGAGCTAAGCCCTATACAAATTGATCCACGTCGAGCGTTAAACTATTTTTTTTTGTTCACGGTTGACCCGTTTTTCTGCGTTCCAACATCATTCTGTCAATGTTTCCCCTTCAACGAGAGAGACAGCCCTACACTGAATTCTATCGACAATCGAATAACAGAACATGCCCCGCACCTGACAAAACGATGTCTGGATATCACTAAGCTTTGATCAAGTTGTTTAGAATTGGTCTCAGATACATGTACCAATACCCGCTTTCGATTTTCTGTGCACTCGCCCTTCTCCGTAAGTCCTGGGAAATATTTGTACCTTTAAACCACTTAATGTCTGACCAGACATCAATCAGAATTGGAACAGCTCCATCTTTGCCAGTCTTTCAATATTTGTCCAAGACATTGGTGTCGTAGTCCAGCAATAAGCTCCCACTTTTGCAATACATCATATCTAGAAACGATTGTGTTTGTCTGTTTGTTTAATTGGGGTTCAACGTCGTACTCAAGGGTATTTCACTTATATGACGACGGATTATCCACTTCACATTGTTCCTCGTCTAATTACGGTGGAAAACCGGTAGGAACCTCGTAAAAAAAACACCCCCGGGATTGCCGGAGCCAAATTGTGTAGCTCACTCCTACCTGAGGGTGGACGGGCGCAGAAAGGATTGTGAGATGTGGTCATACATCAATGGTTTACAATTCATACCGCTTTGTACGTCTTGTCAGATAGATGTTCTATTTAAAGCGCCGCAAAGATGGTTCTCATAGTTCTGGATATACCGCGGAGGATAATTGTTTTGGTATTAAATTGCGGCTGGAACTGATCGCTATTATGATACACCAGAGATCTTCCTCCCATATCGCCACAACCACTGTGGTCCAACCATACTGCTAAAATAGTCAACTCTGTGAAATAATATTCACGGTAAGAAATCGACCGTATTATTAATCTATAAGAGGAAACCTGAACATGTGTGGAAAAGACAAAATTGGATTTATTATCTGAGCCAGTCTGCTATTCGAGTCAAAGGATGATATATTCCTGTATACAAATTAGGCCTGCTTTGCACTGTAAGCCAGATAATTATCAATCGTGCAGCTTTGAAGTTTAAGTCAAAGCATAGACACTTGTATAGATTTTAATAGTCTGTAAAAATTCCGTATCTGTTGACGTTAAACAAACTATGTGCAATATGAAAGACTCATTCCATTTGACTATTATATCGCTACATAATATAATCGTTCCTTAATGAATGCGTTTATACTTGATCCGAAATTATCCTGTTCGAAGAAATCATTAATAGCAACACACTTCAGCTAAGAAAAAGTGCATTTAGAATATTCAAACAATCTAATTGACTTCTGACTTCCGGTCATATTCATCAAATTCAGTTTTAGTGCGAGCCTAGGCTTAACAAGTAAATGAAGAAATAAGGGTGGGCTTTGTATGACATAGTTCATTTGATGAATTCTTCTGCAGAAACAAAACGTTGCAAGAACTGAATTGCGCCATTGCAAAACATTTTAGTCCAATACTATTACTAAAAGCACTTTGGTCTATTCAATCAACAACATATTATCTTTCCTAGCATGACTTTCATTTAGAAACTAATTCTCTAAATTGAAATATGTCAAATAAGAAACAGGTGTGTTTTATCAGCTGGAAATTACTTTTCTCGTGGCTAAATACTAGCTTTTAGCAACTTAATCTGGTCGACAAGTTACTGATGTATTAAATTCGATCGTAATGAAAATATTACCGTTTAAATAAAAATACAATCAATGCGTAAAATGAGAAATTAATTAAATATAGAGCAACTCTTATTCTAAAATATTGTTGCAGAATATTTCATTTTGCACATAACATACAAATCTGAAGCTTCAATTAAAGAACAGCTTCTAATGTTGTTACACATGTTGACGATACGCGCTCCATTTATGTTCAAAGAATAAACCTGGGAAATCACTGTTGAATATCTTAAAACGGTTCTTCGAAACCAGGTTGTCAAAAAAAACTGATGTACATATATCTATGTTTTTTAACACGGCATATCTTTTTCGTAGAAAGACCTCAGCACGTGGTCTGGTCAGGTGTAATGTTGTTCTAATTATTAACGGATTCTCTCCGTATAATAGTTATTGTAATAGCTTCTTGGTCCATTTTTAGACAAGGCTCTAGTTGCCCTCAGGTCCTAGACGTCTACGCTAATCTCTTTTGGGTCTGACTGGAGAGTTTCGCCTCGGTACAATTTGGCGATAATTGACCGCATGGAGGTGAAGTCTTATCGCACGTTTACAGACTATCATTAACTAATTACCTCGGCAAATACATGCCTCTTGACCAGTGTAACGCAGCTATAAAATATATCAAATTTGGAACATTTCACTAGCCCGAAAGGTAATTACCCTGGTCGTTTTAATTGACTTGTAGTAAGTTTATGTCGTTAATGTTATTGCTGTGTACTGTCCCAACAATTTGCTTTTCTGTGTCACGATCAAGCAGGCATACTCCAACGATCGTTTCATCTATAATTGAGTCAAACAAGGGACTAACCTCTATAGCGCGGTAGCAGTCTACTATAGACAGGATTGTGCAGAACCCAGCTAAACCACCTAGCCACAATGTAAGAACGTACAAATATTTCCGCTGATGAGTTTCAAATAGTAGTGTATGGTGACCACTCCTAACATGATGAATTGTTTATGCCATATTCACCGGTATTTCAGCTACGCTGTGGCGTCAACATCGTCTAATTCTTTTTCTTTTTAGACTTATTAAAGGTCATTGCAATCAGTAGCACCCATCACTGTTTGGAGTTGTCGTAGTGTTCTAGAACATAGAAGGTTCACATAAGCTCGTGTTTCGTTGACTAGATTGACGTTACAATGACTTCAAACCACGGATCAGTCGTGTTTCGTGACGTACACCCATACGACTTCACACGTGTCTGTGTCACAAGGGAACATATCCTTTCACACCACAAATTATCTTGTGATAAACAGTACTAAGTTGATTTAAATCAAGGCGCCACCCTACAAAGTGAGGGGGTATGTGAGGAAATAATTGTGTGCACAAAAATTACTTATTGCATTACAAACATGTGTAATGTGTCGATGTATATATTCAGGTCGTAGATGGTGAAGTAATGGGATAATAAGGGGTATTGGCTATTTTATCTTTCGATATGATTTTGTCTTGTTAGTTTAATAGTTAGTTATCGT
This sequence comes from Mopalia kennerleyi, assembly GCA_034783855.1. Lineage (NCBI taxonomy): Eukaryota > Metazoa > Mollusca > Polyplacophora > Chitonida > Mopaliidae > Mopalia > Mopalia kennerleyi. Next base: position 8,422 of record JAVFBX010189869.1, on the reverse strand, counting down.
AAAGACAATGAAATTGTCGATGAAATGACGCAGTTTGATTTGAACGGCTTCTGCGTACGTAGGTGTAACATAACTTGTTTTCCCGAAGCAGGCATTCGAAAGTTTCGATATGTTGAAACCATGCTTAGTCCTCTGTTACTAGTAAAACGTAGTAGCGATCAGACCGCCCCTTCAAAACAATTTCCTGTAATTCCCTATTCGCCGAAAAATCGGTTTGCTCTTCCGCTTTGTCCACGGCTAATGCTAAGCGCCTTTGTCTGATTTTATTTGCTAAGTCTCATCGCCTATTTTATGACTCCCTTCTTCCAGGGAACGTGTTAGCATTGTCTGGGGCGTCCTCTCTGGGAATTCCTGTGAACTACAGAAAAAATATTTGGCTTGAATGGACAACATAAAAGTGTACTGCATTCTACTATATATGTTCGCTATATTCTGAGAAAGAGTATGTTACCGTCACATAATACTGGCACTCATTGAAATCAATGAACAGTCAATGAATATAGAAGACATTATTTCAACTGAAGGCAAAGTTCCATTTCTAAGGCATATATCCGCCAGAAAACAGTTCATTTGAAAGTGAAATTTGTCCGATCTCGTGTTAAAGTTACATTTGTTAGCCCAATCTCAAAAAGGATCCCCGTGTTTTGTTTGTTGCTATATTGAGATCTAAGGCAATCGCTCTACTAATGCTGTTCAATAAGGTCAAGCTTACTGGGGTTCAAGAAAGGTCACAGTTTCAGTTGTCCAATAAAAACACAGGTAACACTGGGCCGTGGTAAACAACGAATTCAGCCAAAACAAGCAGAAGTTGTCCGATTTTCATTCGTGTTAATGCTGTAAGCCGTATATAACGGGGTAAAATGGAATTCCACTGAAAATTTATTTTTTGAATGGTGTTTGTTGATTGTGCGGGCATGTATCCGTTGGTCATGTAAAAATACGCAGACGGGAAACTTCGGTATGTCAGCGGGAATGTCCGGCTTTTACAAACCAGAATTGGGTAGCAATTTAAGTGACCAATCGACATGATAGTTGGGTTGATTGCGTTAGATCTGAATATAGCGACAAACAAAACACGGGGAGCGTTTTTGAGATTTGATTTTAATTAGATTGTTTGTTAGCCCAGAAACAATTTGATTTGCTTCATGTCGGAACATCCTTCCCCTTATAACAAAAATACCATGGTGTAGGCCAAAATACTGTTGTAAAACCATGGTATACCATGGTATACCACTGTACATTGGCCCGATTCAATGGTAAATCCATGGTACACCATGGTACTTTTTTTATAAGGGTCGACACTATCCGTTTCGGCACAGTTATCTTGGAGGAGAATGGAAACAATAATATTACACGAAAACGTGTAATGTTCGCCGGATGTTTTGAACGCGCATGCGTGGAAATCAACCAAAGTACGCGAATTTGTATTTTAAAAACCCACATCAAACGAGCCTGTTTCTTGGGTACATTAAAAATGTAATTTAAACAAAACACTGTTCCTTCTTTATGTATGACTTGGTGCAAATAATTCAAATTTATTCCGCTGTAAGTATTTTAATAATGATGTAGCTCCAATAACGTCATCATATCAACACCAGAATCATAGTATTAGCCAGAAATCAAGAACAGGGTGTCTCAAATCACCATTTGTACAGAAACAGGGTGTCTCATTTTACTGATTCCCTATCTTTCCCATGTTAAATTTGACTGAAACAGGGTGTCTCAAATAGCTTCTAGGGTGTCTCAAAGACACCAAGACACCCCTCTGGCTAACACTATGGTCTACAGTTAGGGAAACAATCTGGTAAACCTCTAAATCGGTCCTCCTAAAATAAGTTTTGCTTGAATAACCATGGGAGGACCCGTTCTGTTTGTCATCCCCAACAGCGAAGGCCTGCATCAGGTACTTTACATATCTCTGCAAAGAACTTGATGCAGGCTTTAGCTTTGTTGTTGGGGATAACAAACTGAACAGGTCTTCCCATGGTTATGCAAACTTATTTTAGGAGGACCGATTTATAGGTTTACCAAATTGTTTGCAGTGTTCATATTAATTTTCATTTTGCTCCTGATGTTGACAAATTTTGTTTGGGGTTTGGTAGCTGGTTTTCGAGGTTACTAGTACAATGTCTAGGATTGGATATTTGCAGGTCCCAAATCTCTATTCTCAGGAATATCTCCCTTCCAAATTTTCCTATGATGTTAAAGTCCAGAGTTTTAATTTTTTTTAGATATACACTTGTCTCCAGTGGCGAGAGAATGGGTCTTTAGATAAGACTTTGTGAGGAATATTGCTCTTCAAATTTTTTTAATTTCCCATGATATTAATTTAAAGTACAGAATTTTTCCCTGTTGTTTTTAGCAATTTTTAGGTATCTACTTGTATCGAGTGGATGGTCTCTAGCTAAGAATATATGTACTAGTGAACAGACCTATATAGTCAGAGGGTTCCTCTTGGTGGCCTGCTGATACATCAGGGATGACGACACAACGATAACACTCATTCCAGAATAGATTCCGCAAATCTCTACACAAATGTCACAGGCCAGAATCATCCCCTATGTAGTATCCAATACTACCCTTCATTATTGCTAATTTTGCATCAAACATTTCTAAGCTGTTTTGCTAATCCGCTACAAATGCTGGTCTAGAATTCCATAGAATTACAGTTGTACTGAGTGCACTCTATACCACCATGCAGGAGTAATGAATAAAATATAAGGAAACCCAAATATCCCCAACACAGATTTACCAGAAAACCTAGAATATTGACTGGTTCGTGTTCCACCAAACATGTGTTAAAGATAACACATAGGCACCAAGTCGGTGAAAAATTTGGCAGAAAACAGTTTTCCGCCATCTGAAATTAGACAGCTTTTTCATTAGATGGCTCTTTACAGTGCGATACTTTGGCAGCCATATTCACTGCTTTTATTTACACCTCCTTCTCTACTGCAGACTTTATTGGACTGATTGATTGATTTGTGTTTTACGCCATGCTTAAGGGTATTTAACTTTCAAGATGGCGATATATTCCAACAATAATTGATACTATCACAACGATAAGATGTGAAGTGTTTCGATAATAAATGCTAAGTAAAAACAGCATTGCTACACTTTACACAAGCTCTTTTTAGCCAGAAGGCAAAGATTTTACTTGAAGGCTTTTCTACTTAATTTGGAACACAGAAGGGCATGGACAAAATATGTAGTTTGGAAATACGAAGTCAAATGGAAGAACATTGGGTAAAGGTGCATTCTCACAGTACAATTTGTAGAAACGATTTTGGGGGATTCCCCTAATTTCTTGCATTTTGATTGGTTTCTCATTCAGTTTTGTTTTTTCCACCTCTCAAAATGCCGCAAATAAGGGGAATCCTTTGAAGTTGTAACTACAAATCGCACAATGAGAATGCACCTTTAGGAGTCCAAGGGTAAACAAAGTTCTGGGATAATCATGCAAAGCGGCCTAACCTAGGAGAAATTTATGCGTAAAAACTATTTGTTTTTTAGGAGTATTTTCCTATCCTTTTTCTTTATTTTTGTGTTTAGCATACTACTACAGAATATTTATTTGTGTGTGTATTTTAATGACCTTTTGGTGTATTGAACTTAAATTATGTGTACAAAATACTCCAGAATACACCGGGTAGTCAGGTCTGCTCATGGTACAAATATAGAGTAGGTGAAGAGGTTTCACAGATGCAGTTGTTGTAACTGTTCACGATCCTAGTGCAATAGCTCCTTAACTTGTATCCTACAAGAGAGGGGTCTGTATACATATTATATACCCATTACATAACCAGGCAAACCATAAACATGGCCAAATTCCCCACGTGCTCCCTTGTTGGCCTAACCTGGGGAGTGCAAAACCGTGCAATAAAGGGCATCTGTGCTTCATGATGGCATCAACCTCAAGTTACAAGTAGCATTTCTACAAGGCTCGATGGTGCTGCCAACTTAAGAACTATATTCCACTTCAATACTCAATTACATGCAGGCATCTAAGAACACATGGTCAGACATGAGGATTGCGAAACTCAGGTAACTTTTAGTGAGGAATCTGTTCCATCCCCAAGAGCATCTGGTTGATTGCTTGGTATCACTCCATCAATTCAATGATTGATTGATTGTTGTTTCATGCTCTGCTTAATGGTATTTCACTCATATGACGGCTATATATTCCAACAATAATGGACACTAGCATAACCAAGATGTGAAGCGTTTCCAAAATGTTGGAAAGTTCATTTTCCTTATGTGGTTAGTAAAGACAGCATTGCTACTCTTCGAACAAACTGCCCTTAGCCAAGAGCCTACAAATGTAAGAGCATCTGAAGCATTGTATTTGGCTCCGCTCAGAAAACCGTTAACACACCTAGAGAAATTTATGGCGTTTTGTTGAACGAAACTATGGAGAGGAGACCTCAGAAGATCAATAATTCGGTGTTTAAATCTGAAGTCACAGTTTTGAAGATGGATATAAAATAACAAGGAGCCCATCTGTTACAGAACTATAGCAACCCTAGGTCCGCATGGATTTTGATTGCCTGATTGGGGTTTACCATTGTGCTGAAGGGCATTACACTTATATTGCAAAGGATGGTCCATTTTTCACCAGTTCACCAATTTTTTATTAACACAAAGTGAATAAAATTATAATTGGATAGCTCTTTGATGTTATGAAAACCTGATGTATTTTAAATAAAATCTCTGGCGGAAATATCAATAAAGTTTAAATATTTGCAGTTCAAATGGAGTTTTAATATGATTTGTTTGTTTGATTGGGGTTTAATGTCTTTCTCAAAGGTATTTCACTTATATGACAATGGATTGTTCACTGCACACGGTTCCTTGCCCTATGATGGTGTAAAACCGAGGCGAAAGGCACATCTCGTGACTCACTCACATACCCGAGGGTTGCCAGATGAACTGGATCCCATGAACGGTACATCGAAGTAGACTTTAGAAAGCGCACTTGCTAACCACTAAGCCACGGCCGGGAGTTTTAATCTAAGAGGCCTCTATCACTAACACAACTTTAAAATGTTCTGGCAATGTTATGTTATAAAGTCAGACTGATCAACCACTTTTCTCAAGCCAAATAAACCATGCAGAAACACTGGTGTCTATTCAAGATTGAAATAGGTCCTTAAAATTCATATTGCCAATTCATTTCTAAAGTTTCATCTCCAGGTTACAATTTATCTTGTGTAAAAAAGGTCGGCTGTACAAGAACATTAAGCTATGCCATGACTTCAAATATCAACTTCTTTGGTTTTCCCCACAAAACCGTTTTAGCTCCACTTTACTGTCCCAAATCAATGTAACAACTTCTCCAAACTGTGTAATGTCAATAAGCAATCCATTGAAAGGTGAATTAGGCCCCAGGAAGTCCGGGTTTACGGTTACATACAGGAATGGGGAGAAGATGTATGTACCAGAGGGGTACAATTCAAATGTTATAGGTACATGCAGACTGGGGCTAATAATAGCTCCCATGCATTGAGCAGCAATCGGGTAAGACAATACATAAAGCTCCTAAAAACTCAAAATTGAAACTAGCTCAACTTGTGTTTGCTAAAAACGTGGGACCAATATCTATCCACTCTGAAAATATTAACAGACGGGGAAACAAATGCAGGAAAAAAGAAAATTCGATATATACAAAATAAGATGAGCCGGTTCGATTAGAATCAATGAAGAACATTTTGCCAAAAATATCTCAACCCGATATTTATAAGCTTCGCCTTGCATGAATCTCACAAATAATGAACACCAGTAAGGCCGTATTCATTTTCCAATTGTCATTATCAAACGTTATAAAGTTTTTCCTCAATCCACATGTCTTTTTGGTCAGATAACATGTATGGGATATACTGTATACACACACGCAGACATACAGACAGGGGCAAAGTCTAAAGAACTCCTTTAGTGGGACAATAAACCCACATTGTTATGGCATAGTCTAAGCTAGAAACCTGTCTACCTGCTATTTGAGACTAGCAGATTTCTGAAAATGGGAGAAAGAAAGGGGAGAAATTCTGATTTTTACATGAGAAAGATGGAAAGTTGAAAAAGTTGGACATGCAAAATTTTTCAAAACAGGGATGTGGGACAGGTTAATATCCAACCTTATCTAACACACTGGTTTAAGCCTTGTTCATTGAGAGGACAATTGATTTAGGTTGGATTGTTTGGATCCAGGTTAAAAGATTAGGCACCCTTCACTATCCCTATACAAGCAATATGTTTGATGAAAGGGATTGATCACTGCTATGTATAGAATGAACATTTTTATTACCATATTTGCTTATGGTCTTGTTTTGTTTTAATTGATTGGTGTTTTACGTAGGGCTTAAGGGTATTTTACTTATATGACAGCAGTTTATTCCTAAAAGATGTGAACCATTTCCATAATGTTGAAAAGTAAATCTTCGCCCAGTGTTAAGACAGCATTGCTACTCTTCAAACAAACTGCCCGTAGAAAATTGGTAGGGGGTGAAGAGTTTGGATGCTCAAACTAGTGGCGCCTAAACAAGGGCTTAGGCAGACACCCGCGCACCCGTCCAAATGGACACCCTGAAGTGAACAATTGCCACATTTGGACCCCCTGTTTTGAGAAACTTTAACATGCAGGAGATAGGAAAACTGTCAACATTGGACACAGTTATTTGAAAGTGAAACAAAATTACCATTTTGGACAGCAACATTTTTTTATTTCTGGCTAAGCCCCTGAGCCCAAACCCCATTAAATGGGTTGAACATAGGCCTGATTAGGAGATCTACTGTAGGCTGTAAGAGGGATGCTCTATAGTCCTGACACCACAGAGAATGGCTGCTGACTTGTAATCAGACCATCTGCTGAAGAAACTTGATACAAGCAGCACTGAGAGAGGAACTTCTCTACCTATAGTCTCGCTCAGAATACCTGGCTGCTTGGAAGACATAACTCTTAGCATACGAGCTATAGGTGATAGACTTGACGCCCAAAGTGAAGACAAATTCTACAGCCCTGAGCGCCTTGCCTTAAAGCACACCACTGGGCTTTAAGTACCAACATCCCATGCTCATGGGTCGTTGCCATGTTCATGAAAAAAAGGTGCCCTGCATATCGGTCAGAAAAATTTGGTTTTGTCAAGTTTTTTATCAAACTGCCAATTTTTTGCAAAACTAAGTATAGCCAGCATAAAGATTGTTTTGCAGGTACAGAAAAGTGTTTCTTGATGTCCAGCAATTTGTAAAATATCAGCCCAGTTGCATCGATCTTAAAACTTGAATTTACAATAAAAATCATGGCATAAAAAGCTAAAGTGATTAATGACAATCGGATCGAAATCAATTGGCAAATGCAGTCTTGGACCTGTTCAGAATATCAAATGTTTTGGTTTTGCCCAAAAAACTATGACATAAGAAAAGATAGGAAACTCAAGAAAATGGAACTCCATTATTTCCAAAGATTGGGATATTGGAAGCGATAGTGATAGCAATCCGAGACAGAGTTTAAGATGATGATCAATCATCGTTATGTTAGAATCGTATTGAACTCTACTTAAAATGTGATTGGAAATCCAGGCTATTGTGGTTGGGATGCAACCAGGAAGGGGATAAAACAAAAACCATCTATTAGATCATTGTGACGGCAGGTTTAAGCCTAAACCAACAGCTCAATCTACTGTACAAACCATTTTCTATCAGAGTCAAAATGATATTCAGAAATGTGAGTAAGTTGAAATTTATTGGAATGTTTAAATAAATTGATAAGTTTCACACATGTTTAGTCCAGAAGTAATCTCTTACCAATGAAGTGATACAAAAAATAACACTTGAAGAAAAATGAATCGATAAGGGATTAAAGCAAATACAAGTTATTGTAGCCAGGTGTTGGGCCTCAGTGCCAGATTACACCTATTCATGTTGTAGATAAATTAAATTAAAAAGAAGAGTTGGGGTTTGACACCACTTTATAGTACATAAGGCCTGCTAGCCTCATGGATATCAACTCTCTTGAACACACAACCGATGATTTGTTTGATTGGGGTCTAACGTTGTACTCAAGGGTATTTCAGTTACATACAGTGGAAAACAGAGAAGAAACCTCGTATAAACCACCCCTGCAATTGCCGGAGCCACCCCTGCAATTGCCGGAGCCACCCCTGCGATTGCCGAGCCACAATGTGGGACTCGCTCATATATATGATGGTTGACAGACCGACTTGATCCGCACATCAAAGCAGGATTAGTAAGCCCACACGCTACCACTAAGCCACAGCCGCAAGCCTAATGAATATCAACTGTCTTGAACACGAAACCAATTAGGATCCATTCTCAAATATTCAGTATTTATGTATATATATAACTTTATTTTCTGAGGGTAAATACATGTAAACACAAATTATCTCTGTCAGTTTAAAATAAACTGGTC
>JAVFBX010189868.1:0-24225 GCA_034783855.1 Mopalia kennerleyi | reverse complement strand
TGCACGTCGGAGTTGCTGTGTGTCATGATGTCTTTGACAACGCATTTACCTCTAATAATAATAATAATAATATCTCTTGTATTAAGTCTCAAGAAAATATTTAGAAATTTGTGAGGTTGAAGTTTCTTTTTTGACTGAGTATATTGCCATGTAATGAATACAGGGTGTAGGTGAGGAGTGGGTGTGTTAGGACAAAGGGGATAGTCTAGACTATTCCACAACACACTGGGCCGGAAAACCGTTTGATTGGCGATATATGGCTAGTCTTTCTTATATGCCCTAATTATGGCCTATCAGTACCAGAAATGCATTAACTGGATACTATTAAACTACAATAATGATAAGGTAGCACATTTGAGACTAACCATAAGTTGTTGTTGTCAGTCTAGATTTCGGCGGCAGTGTATTCCAGCTTCTTCAGGTGAGTGACTGAATTCTGCAATAAGATATATGTATATATGTACACCAAAACACATGTTAGTTAAGACCCTGGAAAACCCAGTTCATAGGTTGCAGGTAACCTAAATTTACGGGGGATCCACACTGCAATAGTAGCTGTAGACATTGAATGTATATATCGAGGGCTTAGAGCCAAAACTACATTTGTCCAATTTGGGCTAAAATGAATTAAGGTAGGTCGGCCCCTTCGAGGTCAAAATTTGTCTGTTTTTTTTAATTTGTTAATACAAAAATTCACATTATTAGCCTGCATTTATAGAAACAATTATACGAAAATTCCACTTAGAAGTTCTTTAATTTTAAGTTCGTTTTTGTCGATAGGCATTTTTTCAACGCTGTTTTCTCGAAACCTGTTTGAGTTACTACCATAAAATTTGACATGCTTGATGATGACATATTTAACTAAAAAACGATACTTCAAATTTTATAAATTCGTCCTAGTTCTCTTTTTATATTAATATTTCTAAAATTAATGATGAAAATTTGACTTTTTTCATTAAAAGATGAATAATTACAAAAGTAAGCTGAACTTATAAAATTTGAAGGACCATTTTTTAGCTTGATATGTCTAATAAACATGCCAAATTTCAAGGGTGGTAGCTTAACCGTTTTTTTTTTAGAAAAAAAGGGTAGAAAAATTGCCTATCGACAAAAATGAAGTGCTAGAATTCGGACAGAAACCACCCGGCTGTACACTGACAATGCACTGAATCACAACTTTAAAACTTAAAATTAAAGGGCTTCTAATTGGAATTTTTGTATAATTGTTTCCCTAAATGCAGGCTAATAATGTGAATTTTCGATTTTTCGTATTAACAAATAAAAAAAACCAGACAAATCTTGACCTCGATGGGGCCGACCAACCTTAAGTGACACCAAACATATGCTTCTTTGGTGATGATCTCTTATCATTGTCACATAAAGTTACTAAATCAGCTATGTCACTATTTCTAAGTCACAAGTAATTTAAGATACAGTGACATGTAAACTAACACGATCAACCACAATTGTTTTTCATGTGGTGAACGAAACTGCCCAAAGACATGTTACTTATAGGACAAGACAACCCAAATTCCGTGTTTTCTACAAAAGTAAAACATTTTCCGTCAAATGCAATACAACAATTCTGATGTTCCTAACCCGGCCACAAGTTTAGTTATCATCCATTAAAGAGGAACACTGAAACCACTTGCATCGTCGAATCCTGTGTACAGCAGACTTCACTGATCTATCATTGGCTGACCAATCAGAGTTCAGGAAAACTTAGCACCACAGGATTTGATGACTCAACTGGTTCTTTTGATCTTCTTTAATTGATGATAACCAGAGTTACGAGCAGGTTATGAAAATGGAAATTAATGTATTGTATTACATACAAAAAGTTTTACTTATTTATAGAATATGATGTTTGGTTGGTCTTCTCCTTTAAATCGCGGGAGAGTGTGAAGAGCGGCACAGTGTGAAGAGCGGGAGAGTGTGAAGAGCGGAGGCATGAGTTACCCGTCTTCATGTTATAGGCTATGTCTTCATTTTGTCACCTTGTCAGTTCTGTCTTAGATATGAAAATGATAGCATTGCGAAGTTTGGATACTGTCCGTCGCATTTTACAGCACGATATACATTTATAAAATCGATTTTCTAACAATATTTGCTTTGGACAAAAATATTCGGTTCATATAATTGCATGCATTAAAATGGCAATTCGTTACCCACATGAAATAAACTTTTTTTAAACATATTATCTGATGAACAGAGCAAGAGGATACATCCTTTCTTTCGATACGATACAAATTGTAGACAAACGATAATAACTGCTGTCCGGATGGAGACATTATAAAAAGACAAAACAGAAATGGGAATGATTTTTGTGTGGCTTGCAAAGTTAGTTTAAACAGTATTTTCGATAGTTTTTGGATAAAACGTCTTTAGTTTGATGAGGTTAAGGCCCGCCTGGGAATCGAGCCCACGACCATCACGAAGCCAATCTCCACCAATAACCGCTAGTCACCTAGACATCTCTGCTAATCGGCCTTCTGCCGAGATTAAAAACTGATATCTAGGAAGCGGATTTTAACAACCTTTCTGATAAAAAGGAATGAGTTCCGAAATAGCAGAAAGAGATAAAAAGATAACTGGATATTATGATGTTTACTCGTGTTGCCATCACTGCAGAAACAGGAAGAGAAATAAGTCCGGTTTATGAATTGGGGTCTTAATTGATACCTTATACCTGGCCACAGGTGGTGCTTACTAGTTTCTGATGAAATCAACAACAATCAAATAAGAGAATCTCTTGGCTTAGTAAATCTCGAAGGACAAGGCTTGCAGATGGGACTGCGTGGTAATGAATAATACAGGATTAAAGGTTATTATTAGGAATACTGATTAGCAGAGCGCAGAGTGTATTATAAGAGAATAAATTAGTTTATATTAAGGACACTTGTACCGGGAAATGGGTTGTTAACTGTGTCTATTGCGATGATTTTTAGAGCGAGTCCTAGGCCTGACTCTTTTTGCCTTCGTTTTATGTACTGTGTTAAATCTTGGATATTTTTTATAATCAATCAATCAATCAATCGGATAAACATTGTTAAATATGGTATTTCCAAGTGTGTCTTAAAAACAAATCTACTTTCAACTGAATTATCAAAAACGTTTTCACAGCATGTCACCAACAAAGCTGTAATTACTAGAGCATGAAAAAAAGCTGTGCTCGTTTAATTGGTACCACGTTGATTCTGTGTTTGATTTTGGCTCAACGCTTACTAATTCACTCATATGATGGCGTCCCAGTCCAATGGGTGAAAGAATACCACCCTCGACACTAATGGCAACAAAGACAGGACACAAGCAGTTCCATAACATCACTTAAGTAGATTGGCTTCAAGTTGCCCCTTTGCTCCGATAGCACCAGAGCAACGGGAAGCTCCTTCACAGCCCTCCGCGGTACCACAATAAACGTGTATCTTAGTATCATTAGTAACGCAAACCCTAACCCACCAGTCCATGCCTAGCTTTCAATGAGTATCAAACTCAAGAAACTCGAATCGAAAGTCATCTGAGAACAGAAATTAAAATCGCTACTCTCAAATTGGTTAAAAATATAACCAATATGAGAGTAGCGATAAACTTTCGGAATAGATAAGACACATATATATTGACATCCAGTCGACGTGAGGGTCCAGCTGTCTGGAAGACGTCAGTGTATGTTTACCCCATCAGCTGATTTAACATGTTTTCGCTATTACTGCTCATATGCGATGTGGGGATTTTATGTATAACACGATTCAGGATTACGTAAGAAAATTAAAAAGAGAAAGAAACATGATATCAGCTCTTATACATTTTAGTTTTATGTTCTGTGTTTCGCCAGATTTAAGACTTCATATGAGTAATATGTGCTGACTGACATCATAAACTCAATTCTACCTTCGAAGTGCAAAATCTATATTCGACTGCTGTAAAAATGTTATTTGTTCTGATGTCGTTTATTTTAAAAACAAAACCTCGATAATACAGCCCAGAATGTCTGGTTGAACGTTTTTCTATATAAGAAAGCTCATCGAATGCAGATTGGTGTATACATTGTAACATATGCTACAGGTGGATTAATGACCTTTTTGGTCGTAAACGTGTAACAAAGCAGACATCGTTAGAGACCCGGATCAACAAGAAAAGTGTGTATTGTTTCTGCTGTTGATTAAAAGACAACAAAATATAAATTAAGAGAGAAAGCGGCACGCGTTTGGTAAGTCTGTGAGATTCTCGTCATGCACACGCCTCAGTTTTGACAGGTCTGTGGATATTCGATGTGTCTCATCAACCTATACATGATACCAGTTCCACACAAACTTTAAATCAACAAACGCTTTACTTTATCAATGTCTGGTCTTTTTTACTAAACTGTTTCAAAGGGTTAACTGCATTTCAACGAAGCCGAGAAAAAAACGTTCACGTTTTTAACCCGGACACCTTCATCATTTCTTGCGCTCTGCTAAACCACGATAATTGTATCGGTCAATTGAGAAATGCAATCAGAGAAAAGAAAATGAATCAACGTTTGACATTATACTTTTTTCGCGGATCAACTTTTGATTGTTCTGAAACATAATGTCTTTGCAGGCTTTTTTAATTATCAAAAAGGGTCCATAACGACAATGTGTCGTGACCAAGACAGTCATTCCTACGTCCAATTTTCATATCATAATTACAGTTGACATTAATTGGTTGTATGTTTAATTGCTACAATGGTTGATTCGTCTGTTATTTATATAACGTGTTCCATCTATAGCTACCAGTCGAGCTGCCGTATTATAGGGTCGCTCAAGCCTGCATAATACCTATTTTTTTCACAATAAGTCACGAAGGCGACTCAGTGAGATCTAACGGTTCGTCCAAATGGCGTAACTCAATCCGTAAAAAGGATTTTCATGTTTTCTTTAGCCCCGTCATTTTACCAGTATGTCATAAGAGAAATAGAGGTTAGAGTCTGTGCTTTTAATACACATCGGTTTCAAATTATACCTCCATTCATCTGGCAAAGTCCCTTTTCTTTTTATTTGATAAATGGGAACATAGCACGACGCCGCCAGTTTATTTTTCCCTCAAAGTTCATTCTTTTTTTATAATATAGATTCTTATCGCAGTTTTTTCTCCTTTCGTTTTAGTTTTGCTTGTAGACTTTTCCGACAATCCATTTGGATCTTATAATTTAACTTATGTTTTAAATGTCACCAAACTGTGGTCGATAGTAGCCTGACAGCTATTTCCAGTTCAAACTCCAAATCTGTCCAATTCAATTCCTCCCAGGCAGTGGTTTTTCATGTACTAAGAAGAAACGTGTATTTTTTAACAGACCATTTGCATAAATTCGTGCATTTTATGTTTGGTTCCATTTGAACAGATGTCTTTGTATAATGTTGTAGATGTCCAATATTCTCCTGAGATATAGTATTGTATTATACTTAAACAGTGTTATACTATAACCTAGACTGGAGGTTATTCCACTCTCTATGTGTCACGTTAGAGCCCACTGAATGATCATTAAAGTGCCTTTTAATATAGCACAAAAATCAACGGGGTGATATTGAACATAACAAGAAAACTAAACAGACTTTAATGGGGTTAAGATAACATTAGCTCGATCAGTTGCTGTTGTTCTTTTTTATACGTGTCTGTTCAGTGTTTAAATATCCGCTTGGCACGCAATACAATCTGCTAGGCACGCCTATGTAAAGACATAAAACACGGATTGCTCAACCTTTATTTATAATATCTATATAGGCTAGACAAAGTATATAAAAAGTAAAATACAAAAAGATTCACGTTATAGCTATTCGCTTTGATCCAAGTTTATAACGGTGTGATGTATCCAGCCTTTAAGTAGATATTCAGAGTATTAGTTTCAGGGTAAAGAAGTGTACGCCCAATCAGTGCATGTGACGAAATGGTATATCTACTCGGTGTATAACAATCTTGTATATGACGTGTAACATTCTATAACCTCTCCTCGGTGTATAACAATCTCGTATCTGACCTGTTTAAGTTCTATAACCTCTCCGAATTAGGTCACCAGAGAGAATTGCGTAAATCAGAAAACAATTTAATAACATCTACAAATCAAATAATTTGTCCATGACATGCTCCCGATCAATCGTTTTGTCTCCTGTCAATGGGATTGTTTATATAGGGTATAGACTTAATGCTAATTGAATTGTAGCAATAAATCACTTACAAAGCAATATACACTTTAACGTGGTCAAAGATCAACATTCCTTTTAATACTAAATTACAACGCTATCAGAAATTGCGCTATAGCAGTCAGTTGATTAATGTGTGGATCAACGAATTGTTAATTCATTTAAAACCATGGCCTCTACCATTCCGTCGATTGACCGATATATCGATTTATTCGGACCTATCAATGGATTGATATATCGATTAATTGATTAACTGATTGATTGGTTTATCGACTGATTTATCGATTGTAATACAGACTGATTGATTGATTCATTGATTGCTCATTTTTTTTGTCTTGATTTGATTCCGACTGACAAATCGACAGTATTTACGCTTTGTTTGTTCTTTCATTTATAGGTTTAGGTGTGAAAATTAACTTTAAATTCTACCCGCAAAAAATTATGTACTGTGAATCATAGACTATGTAGTAAAATGTCATGACACGAAGTAATGCGAGGCTCTAGTTTGAGTTAGAAGTCTGGGTCACTTGAACAGAACGGGTTTTATACTGTATAGGAAGTTAAACATCAATTAGGTTGACATAGATTTTACTCTCTTTGACAAACTCAAGTGCTTTTAATATTGACTTTTTTCAAGTTGAAGTTTAAGTCATGCTGTCCGTATATTACAATTCCTTTTTGAGAATATACATTTATTAAAGCTAAGCAAACGGGACAGCCAGAGCAAAACGAGTGCTTCATGCTGCTGTGAACTAAAAAAATAATAATAGTAATACATGCCCAGAAAAACACATCCATAGTCAACAGAATAAAACACTATTTTTATCTCTCAATCGTGAAGCCACGATTGTCAGCACAGCCAGGATCTTCATGAGAACAGTGTTGCCATTCATTGGGCGCAGGAATGGGACACTTCAGGACAAAGGATCACATTATCATGTAAACCGAGATTTACTAATACAGTTTATTTTTAATAAACTTCTTTTTCTGATTACGTTTCTCTAAGATATGATGTCACATTGTGTATGACGGCTCCGGTGTGGCATGCCACATATCAGAAACACAAAGTGGGAGCAGCAAATTTTCGTGAAGTCTGCTTGGAGTTGAGGCCGATCTCACGAACCGCATTTTACAAATGTATTATGTGCCAATTGACAAATCAATTAGAGGGTCTGGAAAAAGACCAATCGATAGGATAATGTACAAGGCTGAAAACCAGGATATAGGCCTAAGATATATGGCATGCAACTGCAGAGTTATTTGTTTTTTATATTTGATAGGATATACGGTAGGGAGTTTACCAGACAGTGGTGTTGTGATATACAAGTAGTGGGAACAACGCAAATAATATAAACATTTTGGGAATGGTAAGACCAACGCAAATAATATTAACATTTTGGAAATGGTAAGAACGATGCAAATAAGAGGGACATTATAGAAATGGTGGGAACACCGAAAATAATATAAACTTATACAAATGGAGGGAACAACGCAAATGAAAGTAACATTATACAAATGCAGGGAACAACGCAAATGAGAGTAACATTATACAAATGGTGCGAACAACGGCAATAAGAGTTACATTATACAAATGGTGGGAAAAACGCAAATAATATTAACATTATACAAATGGTGCGAACAACGCAAATGAGAGTAACAGTATACAAATGGTGCGAACAACGGCAATAAGAGTAACATTATACAAATGGTGGGGAAAACGCAAATAAGAGTAACATTATACAAATGTTGGGAACAACGCAAATAAGAGTGACATTATACAGATGAATGGGAAAAACGCAAATAAGAGTAACATTATACAAATGGTGGGAACAACGCAAATGAAAGTTACATTATACAAATTAAGGGAAAAACGCAAATAATAGTAACATTATACAAATGGTGGGAACATCGCAAATGAGAGTGACATTATACAAATTAAGGGAAAAACGCAAATAAGAGTAACATTATACAAATGGTGGGAACAACGCAAATAAGAGTGACATACAAATGAAGGGAAAAACGCAAATAAGAGTAACATTATACAAACGGTGCGAACAACACAAATAAGAGTAACATTATACAAATAGTAAATGTGAGTAACATTTTACAAATGGTGGGAACAACGCAAATGAGAGTAACATTATACAAATGGTGCGAACAACGGCAAAAAGGGTTACATTATACAAATGGTGGGAAAAACGGAAATAATATTAACATTATACAAATGGTGCGAACAACGCAAATAAGAGTAACATTATACAAATGGTGGGAAAAACGCAAATAAGAGTAACATTATACAAATGTTGGGAACAACGAAAATAATATTAACATTATACAAATGGAGGGAACAACGCAAATAATATTAACATTATACAAATGGTGCGAACAACGTAAATGAGAGTAACATTTTACAAATAGTGGTAACAACGCAAATGAAAGTAACATTATACAAATGGAGGGAACAACGCAAATAAGAGTAACATTATACAAATGGTGCGAACAACGCAAATAATGTTAACATTATACAACGGGTGCGAACAACGCAAATAAGAGTAACATTATACAAATGGTGGGAAAAACGCAAATAAGAGTAACAGTATACAAATGTTGAGAACAACGCAAATAAGAGTGACATTATACAAATGAATGGAAAAACGCAAATAAGAGTAACATTATACAAATGGTGCGAACAACGTAAATTAGTGTAACATTATACAAATGGTGGGATAAACGCAAATAAGAGTAACATTATACAAATGGTGGGAACAACGCAAATGAAAGCTACATTATACAAATAGAGGGAACAACGCAAATGACAGTAACATTATACAAATGGTGCGAACAACGCAAATAAGAGTGACATTATACAAATGAAGGGAAAAGCGCATATAAGAGTAACATTATACAAATGGTGGGAAAAACGCAAATAAGAGTAACATTATACAAATGGTGCGAACAACGTAACTAAGAGTAACATTATTCATATGGTGGGAAAAACGCAAATAAGAGTAACATTATACAAATGGTGGGAACAACGCAAATGAAAGTCACATTATACAAATGGAAGGAACAACGCAAATGAGAGTAACATTATACAAATGGTGCGAACAACGCAAATGAGAGTGACATTATACAAATGAAGGGAATAACGCAAATAAGAGTAACATTATACAAATGGTAGGAAAAACGCAAATAAGAGTAACATTATACAAATGGTGGGAACAACGCAAATAAGAGTGACATTATACAAATGAAGGGAAAAACGCAAATAAGAGTAACATTATACAAATGATGGGAACAACGCAAATAAGAGTGACATTATACAAATGAAGGGAACAACGCAAATAAGAGTAACATTATACAAACGGTGCAAACAACGCAAATAAGAGTAACATTATACAAATGGTGGGAACAACGCAAATAAGAGTGACATTATACAAATGAAAGGAATAACGCAAATAAGAGTGACATACAAATGAAAGGAACAACGCAAATAAGAGTGACATTATACAAATGGTGGGAACAACGCAAATGAGAGTAACATTATACAAGTCGTGTGAACAACGCTTGTAAGGGTACAATTATACAAATGCAGGTAGAAACAACGCAGATAAACTGTAACATTTGACAGATTCCGTCCTAATATGTTATTCGTGAACTAGTTTGTATATAAAGCGACATGTGCATGTAAACATATTGCTACAAGATTTGTCCGATGAAAAGCAAGGGTTTTATAGACTTGTGCCAACTGCGAGAATCACAAAATAAATTAATTTTCTCGACGCTGCCAGTCGCCATGCTAGCTCCAATCGCCCTGTATTTTCTTTAATTAATAACTAACAAAATAATTGTCCGTGTAAAGAAATCTTACGAGCGAGTAGTTCAAAGCAGTCAACCAAAATGATAAGTGCATTCACGTGTTCATGCATCTTCGTAGGTTAACAAAAGAATGTTACGTAAATCAGCAAATAGTTTATTGTCGTCTACCATGTTCACTTATGTTTTGATTCACCTGACCAAAACGAAATGTTAAATCTTTTAGACTCGTGACAGAACCAACTGCGAGTAGCTCAAATTAATTGAACTTTTTTCTCGATAGTGTCACAAACTATGCCAAATCCCACCACCCTGCAGTTTCTCTAATTATTTAATTTATTTTTTGCTACTGCGCAAATGTAGTGGAGATGGCTTGAATTAAATACAGTGCTACTGTATCTGTCCACTAGGTTATATAGCTGTTCGTGGGAAAATAATTAAAGTCATGGCAACTCCATTCAAGTCACACAATCGGAAAAGCACTTAAGACGAGTGTGTATCCGTTTGCATATACTAGTATGTGATATACATTGAGATCAATTATAAATATTAAAATAGGATTTTTTGAATCAAACAAAATGAACAATTAATGTTCGGGCCCAATTTCAAATCGTACAAAAGTTAGTAAGAAGGAAATAATTTTTGCAAAACAATTTTTCAGTTTCGAGAATTAACAAGTATTTCTCTTAATAATGTTAATACTGTTCTCAATTTCTATATTGTTGGATCCTTTGTTAAATTTGTTTTTACATAAACAGACCACGTGTGCTGTCAATCAATGAATCGACATATCAAACAGCACACTACGTGTATGCGTATTGTGCTGCTCTTAATAAATCGACCTATTTACAAGATAATTATTCCTGCAGACATGGTCTAATGGCTTGTCTGGATGAATAGTCTTCTACTTCCTGTAAAGAATTACAATACAATTTGTTTTTATTAATATACACGTTTAAATTTTTTGTGATATCTACCAAAGGCCTTCGGGTTTGAATAATACAGTTCTACAGATATTCCGCATGCAATTCGTCTTTTTGCAATCTTTTTTGCAAACGATTTATGGGATCAATAAAAGAGGCTCACGTAACAGCATTAGATCGCTTATTCCATAACTGAAGCGTTATGTGCTTCAACATCTTTGATCGTAGTCCATTGATTTGAGTTTTATTGAGTAGGCCTACATTTGATACCAGAGAAAAGGCACAATAGATTGGTCTGTATATATAAGAGAATACCTTTATCAGGATGCCGCTACATTACAGCATTTAAAGTAGTAACATTAAGAACTCCGAAGAAATACAATTAAGTTATCTGGGTTCAACGTTTCTGTTTAGTGATGAAACCATCATCAGGAGTCTGATGAGTTTGATCGCTCATGATGATGGTTTGATCAATAAACAGAAAAGAGAAGTAATAAAAAATTCACTATCTTTCATCGGAGTTGTTACTATATACCTTTACTACCGTGCATACTTATCTATGTAATGTCATTAATAGGGATTAGTACACTTCATTGACCACAGATTTTGAGATAAACTACGCCGTTGCTCTTTGACATTCTCGTTACATTGACCTCATGGTCCACCCAGGTTAAGATAACACTAACTCAGAATCAAACATACACCGGTGAATCCCATTAAGTTATCATCCCACATGTTAATTATGCTCATTAATTAGAGTCATTATGACACAGTCTGTGGGCTGCGATACATATCGTGCTAATTAGCGACAAAATGTCAAAGCGTTTATTTAGTCGTTAACGCCGGAGCAATATGACACAGATACAACCATTATACCTAAAAGAATAGTTAATTAAAAAAAAATCATAAGTGAAGTTTAACCTATTTACTGGTACTAGTATATGATACTTATACGATTCAATGTTTGTAGCAGTGTACCACAATGTAGGCCTATACACGACGAGAAAATGTTCTAACACAAATTTGTAACATAGCTGACATTCAGAACTGTTTGGTTACACCTGGTCACATAGAAGTTACAAGGTAACAGGATATAACATTTTACTTATTGTCACTATTTGTTACCGCCGATACCGTTTCATTGGTAGGACTATATAGATACTACGTGAAGGCACTCTTCACGTTAGTATTGTTTGACACTGTTATGTTGTGGTCGGCACTTTACGCTTTCGCATTCCCCTATTCTCCGTTTTTGATTATGAGGGTATAGTTTTGCAAGCAAAGGTTGATTGCTTGTTATTGTCAGTAATCCTTTTGATGTTCGTACCAGTTTGCCTGAACTTTCTTTCAACAAACACTGGTAATAATTACATTGTTTAATTGTTTGATAAGGGTTTAACGTCCTACTCACTGCTATTTCACTAACTGATAGGAGGACGGATTGTCCATTTCTCACTGAATTCGATAGAAACCCGGGAAGAAATCTCGTAGAACTATTTGCTCTATTGCCAGAGTGCTCTATTATGACTATCTCACACCTCGAGCCACAAACACAATTAATTAACTACATTAATTGATTGACAAACAAACGGACTATGATAAGAGTTATACCATTTATGCATTATTAAAATAATGGGACATTGTCAAATATGAAATTTCCAAACATTAAGGCCTTATCTTGGTAAATGTGTACTCTTTCTTATAATTGTACATACACTGGTGTATTGTTGTCTTCATTTAAAGTATAATATATTACAAAAACAGGTTTGACCACAGAACGTCAGTCGTCAAAGAACTGGTTCATGTAAATAAACGTTCGTTGTTCGCAGATCAAAGTCTCTGAGGGAGCTGAAACGTTTGATAACTGGCATCAGGCGGTAAATTAACCGCCAAACCATCAGCTAACTTTTTTTCTACACGTTGTTTTAAAAGATTATTTTAAGAGCAAAACGACCAGCCATCGCTAAACATATTAAATACAGGCGTTATGTTTTTTCGTCGCTTAATTCAGGTACCATTGTGAATTCGTTTGAATGGCACAAAAACAAGTCATAGATTTTTTCACCATTTATTCGTTGCCTCTCTTTCATTACATCAGTTATTGAATTACTGTTTCTACTGAATGACAAAACAAACATTCTCAATTATTGATAACTTATACAAAATATTCCTCAAATACATAGGGTTTCTTCCAAGAATTAAATCATCTCTTGTCACTGTTAGTTCTAAAATTGTCCCTCGAAGACAAACGACTTAAATTAATTCACAACTTTAAATAGACCTTGGGCGTTTCTTAACACAAGGGTGACGACAGGATTGGGTTCTTAATCTATACTAGTATGTAGAAAGAAACTATACTATTTGTTGCACAATTACTTCCCTATTCAGTTAGTTTGGTATTAGGAAGGAGATTATGATACTAATAACTGTAACTGTAAAACTCCGAGAAGAATAACTGTTTGGTTGTGCTCTGTACATGTTGTAGTGTGAATTAATAATCCCTCACACTACAATTTATGTAGACTTTCTTGTCCTGAGTTTTGTAGAATATTTTTCAAAAGGATTTTTGACGAGCCATACACCAGATGAGTTCGTTTCTGTATGTATTGTTCTGGAGTATTGTATTAGGGAGTCTGTATTTGAACAAAGGAATAACATGAATAAATGAACAAAGAAACAAAATACGAAGGAATGACGAAGGTTTTGTTAATATTACGTACATCCAGGATGATTTTAGAGCACTTTTGGTTATTGTATCGTAATACATCGGTGATATTATCAAACATTAGTAGCTGATTGGTCACGTCAACGGTCAAATGGACTACTTTTATGCAAAACACCAATTAATTTCTCACGACCACGAGTAATGTGTCATTAGAGCAATATGTTACGACTGGTCAATTCAAAGGTCAAATGGACTACTTTTATGCAAAACACCAATTAATTTCTCACGAGTAATGTGTCATTAGAGCAATAGGTTACGACTGGTCAATTCAAAGGTCAAATGGACTACTTTTATGCAAAACACCATGTAATTTCTCACGACTATGAGTGGGGTGTCATTAGAGAAATATATTACGACTGATCAATTCAACGGTCAAGTGGACTACTTTTATGCAAAAACACCATGTTATTGCTCGTGACTATGAGTGGGGTGTCATTACAGAAATATATTACGACTGATCATTCTAAAATAGAGCTCAAACCATTCTCTCGTTATTCAAGACCTTGACTCGAAGGTAACGACGAGACATTTAAGTTGCCGTTATACAACTGACGGTATTGTCAAGGAACTTCTTGTTAGTGACTGAAGGCAGCAAATCATTTCCTTGCAATAATAGCTGTCCGATTGAATCATTGCTTCTTCATTGTTTGTTCTGTATAATTGGCAATGATTTAACATTAATTGTATAACGATTCTCTTAAAAAAGCCATAATATCGGTGAAACAGTTCTACAAAAACAAAACGTCTCCACAATACAAACAAGTGAGTAACAATGGTCCATTCCCTTCCCATTCAATAAGGTTGATACTAGTACATGCACACAACGCGCACAATGAATAACAACCATACGATGTGTCCGAGACGAATGATTGTTCGATCAAAAGGTATGGGTTTTATTTGTTTCGTGGACCGATTCGGGTCACACGTGCACTGGTAGAATAAGGGACATTCAAGTATTATATCCCTGCAAAAACAATTTCGATAGATGTCACTCTCGTACGTCTACTCCCTTTTACAAATGACGCTGTTCCGGCTCATCCATCGTAATGCATGGGCTCTCGTTAAACAAAAATCTGTTCTCATGGACAATATAAGAAAGACACTTCATATTTTTCGAATCTTCTTTTCTTCTCTGGAAGTTTAAGTTTGTGTTCTTCCATATGAACTACTCCAGACCAATTATTGTCCATATAATCGAAATATAAGAAAGATCAAAACATTGGATAGTGAATAAAATAAAAAATCAAAGTGTTAACTTAATTGTGTGCGGGTTATATCAGTCGTTCCCTCCACTGTATAAACCAAAAATAGGGAACATATCCATGAATTAAATAAATTGTTAGAAGCCAGTAAGAAGCCGTTACGTAGATAGTTCACGTCCAAAGTACATGTACAAATCATACTATAGGCTAGCTGGGATCCACATTAATTACATTAACATTTATCAACATTTACTTATATGTACATACTTTATTTTGCACTGCTTTATTTACATATAGTATAACTGTTGGGGAAAATAATGGCACATATATATATACATACTCGAGCTTCTGTTCAGATAACAATATACTCCTCCTTCACCTTATTGACTTATATTAACCAGTGGACAATACATTTTCATTTTAATCAGCTATTGACACACTCAGACCTCACAGGATGTTGAGACGTTTGGAAAAACTTTCACTTCAAAAAGCGACCGCGTAGTTACTTATCAGAGATTTCCGATTTAAATCACATCAAAGGAAACGTGAATTAATGGTCCGGCTGAACGCATGACTGATGTATGCTAAATTGGCGTATTGACGTTGACCCCTCTAGAACTACTATCCCTATTAGCCGGAGGTCTGAGTTCGGATCACTGTGGTGCCTTGCAAAAGTTCCTTTCTTTACATTAACAAAATAAATATACATGCGTTTGACAAAGTGACGGCCGCCCGATATGAGTTAGATGGGCTTGGCGTAGTGATGGGCCCCGGAAATGACCCATATCAGTTTGGCGTGTTCGTTGTCCACCGATGAATGGTATAAATGATATTCTCGCGGGAGTTTATATAGTGGACGAGACTAAGGCAAGTCTCGTATGCTATGTCAGACCATAGCGCGTTAATTTCCGCCTACATTTGGAGCAACGTTTATCACAGATCAGAAAATAAAAAAAAGTGCAAAACAAGATGGCCCCAGCGTATCTTAAAGAAAGTAGAATCGATACTATTTGAGAAAGGTGTGAATATGTTTGATTTTAGTTAAGTAGCTTTTTGTTGTCGATTTTCTCTTGAGGTAGAAAGCAAGTGACTTTTCCTTGGATTAAAGAGTCGGTGCGATGAGGCGTTAAACTTCAGGCAATCAAGAAGGTACATAAATACGCTTGCAGCAATGCACGCCGGCGTTTAGAGAATACCATCAATAAAAAATGTCTTTTCACAGAATATGAATTCAGACGGTTCCACTTAAACTAAATCGAGGTTATCTGTGGGTTAATCAGAGAGTAAAAAACGGTCAAACGTTCGACTTATAACATCATGAGAACATGTTGAGTGGGACTGAAATAATAGACATGAGTTATAGTTATTTTGACAGATCATCAAATAAAATTGTCTGGGAAATCTAGTGTTATGAAAATCAGCCAGTTTGTGATAAAAACCCTACCATGCGGGGGATATATTCCCTTGTCGATTATATACAAGTCTTATCAAATGTGTAAATCGAAATTCTGCCAGCTCGAGGGGAGTTTGACAAGGAGTAAATATTACTCAGCCTCTGTTTGCTGCCTGTTATGTTCCAACATATGCCCGAACATTAAACACCCTGCCCTATCCGCGCTAGTATATAGGCTAACGTTTCGTTAACAAGCTACATTTCAACCTGATGTGATATATGTCCACTAGTTGGCATAACCTTTGAATAGACTCACCACGGATTTCGTGTTTGGTTTACTTTGAGACAGAGATCTATCGATATTTAGTTTTGTTGTATTCTCCACAAGACCACGCGAATACAAGACTAAGAATTCCATGTGGAAATATGCAGGGTAATAAATTATTTCTTATGCATCTGGCCTTTTTATGCCACATTCGGAAGTTTGTTTGTGTTTTTAATGAATTGTAAAGTATGTTTAGTTACCGTTACAAAACCAATAAATTTATTCAATAGCAATATTCTTACAAATTATGTCTTCTGTCTTTCAAATATTCGATTTTCATCTGAATGTTGATGTTGTCACACCCCGTAACTGTTACGAACGCCATCTTTCATTCTATAGACACAATTAAGGACTGATGTTGTATGTTCCTGAACCCGTATCACTTTTTTGTGTTTAGTTTTTAATATGTCTGATACATGTGGTGTCAACGATACCACATGATTATTTTAAGTTTATTAACTATAATTTGGGAACTTGGGACGAGAGACGGATATTGAATAGTGTTTTTATATAGCAGGCTTTTATCAAATATATGTGTTAAGGCATTATAAATGAATCCTTCATTTATCTTGGTCTGTGTAGGCTAAACCCTACATTATCTTTGCCTTCGTGCAAAAATGTACAAAAATTACCTGTAAGGCCAATTCCGAGCTTAATTGTGGGCGTATTTGCTAAGGGCGGGGAACAGGGACGGGTCTTTTAAACAATGTGTGAGTGGGTCCAATACCAGTACTAACGACACAGGGTTTATAAGTACATCAGTGGGGCTTCTTCGAATCAAACCAATCCATGCTGTAACGTCTATAAGATGTACGAATTCTGGTCGTACAATTGTACAGCGTATCATGACTAGCAGCAAGACGGACTTGTCAGTTTGTTACGTCAAGCAGGGGTATAAAAGCTGATTGAATGGTTATTGTTTAACGCCACACTCTGTGGTATTACAGCTACGCTGTGGCGAATTTGCTACTCTGGTAAAGCTACATCTCCATTCGTGTACTTGTTATCTCTAAACAGGTACTGTTCATCATATACATAATATGGGAACGCGCGACCGAGTATTGCAAAGTAGGCCTACAAATTAATAGACAAGTAACACAATCCACAATAGGTTGGCCGGATACGATTTTTTCGAATGATTATAATAGTATGGCTTCCTTTGAATACTGACAATTGGAAGATAGTAGAATGAATTGCACACATTTTTAACAAAGCCGTATAAATAAGATGATATCAGACAGAGCAGAAAACACGCCAGTTGTTTAATATAATCAATTCCTTAACAAAACTTGCTTAACAAAAGAGGTGATCTGTGTGTAGACTTAAAAAGAAAGACATATACGCGTAAATATCAATGGTATAAGATCTAATAAAAGTGCATATTTAATGCGCCAGGCACCAATTCAGTCGACTAGAGCTCTGGCCCCAGTTAGCCATAGGCACCAGTTCAGTCGACTAGAGCTCTGGCCCCTGTTAGCCACAGGCACCAGTTCAGTCGACCAGAGCTCTGGCCCCTGTTAGCCACAGGCACCAGTTCAGTCGACTAGAGCTCTGGCCCCTGTTAGCCATAGGCACCAGTTCAGTCGACTAGAGCTCTGACCCCTGTTAGCCACAGGCACCAGTTCAGTCGACTAGAGCGCTGGCCCCTGTTAGCCAAAGGCACCAGTTCAGTCGACTAGAGCGCTGGCCCCTGTTAGCCACAGGCACCAGTTCGAATCCCGGTGGGGACATGCACAAGTGTCTTTCTCTACAGTAAAAACATATACGTTTACACAAACTCATTTACCTTTATCTGAACAAGAGTTTCATTACATCCTAATTAAAGATATGATCACATCGTATTAACATCAACAATTATTACCTCAATAGCATGCCTAGAAACTGTTCGTGTACATTAATCTGATTGAGCATTATTTACTGTTATCCTCTGATGCAGAGGGCCACTGTATCCTAATCACGCTCCTCACATCCTAATAAGGCCTTCAATCAAATCCATCTTCGGGTAACTAGACCAATGTCACATGCCTATTTCATAACTGATTTCTGCCTTATTCAAAGTTTGTTTGGATTCCAATCATGTGCGTTTTCGCATAGAAAATTCTCATTCCTGTAAAGCACAATCAAGTGGTAAACCTTTGTCTTGTTCCCACAAGCAAACAAAGACATAGGCATGTTGACCTCAGACCTCGCCTGTTATACAATTACTCTAACCCGATTCTTGAGAGATGCTATGAAAGTTAATGCTTCCTAACAAGTTCCGCTGTCGTTTGTGTTATTGGTGTGAGTTATGGAAGCTCATAGCGGCCACTCGCTCCCTCACTGGACAAAAACGTGTTTGAAAACAGACAAAGCCAGGAGACTGTTTGTTAAAATCTCGTGCTTTGGTAATTTTTGCTTTATTGGAAGGGTGAGGGAGCAAGAACACGAGAACTCAAAGGTGCGAGATTTAACTGCTTAATCTCGCTTTCGCGCTACCTCCGCTGATATATAAAGGCTGTTGAAAACAACGAGATTTACCTATTGAATCTCGAGTGTTAGCGTTATTGTTATTACAAGACGAGTGCGAGAGACAGCGAGTGGCCGCTATGAGCTTCCATAGTTACTGAATGTTTTTTTTTTGTATTCACATACGGCTGAAACAGAGTTAACAATGATGATGATGACCCATGTAACCCGCTGAGAAGCATCTTCTACATCATCAGGGTTAACCTCAAACAATCTCACGACAGAAGGCAGGCGATACTGCTGGTTGAAATAAAATACACTATACAGATTAACATTGCGAACAAATCAGCATGTTGGTGCGGTTTTGTTGCAACAGATACTGTAATAAACTTCCGATAATGTAGTAACAACTTATACTGTAATAAAATTACCAGATACTGTAATAACAACCGATACTGTAATAACTTTTGACTGATGCTGTAATAACTGTTTTAACAGATACTGTAACAAATTTTGACCGATAATGTAGTAAAAGAATACCTAACTGATACTGTAATATCTTTCAACTGATACTGTAGTAATATTTTTTCTAACAGATACTGTAGTAAATTTTGACCGATATTGTAGTAACATATTTTTTAAAAGAAATATGGAATTTTTCATAGAAAGTTATGGGGCAAACATAATGAAACAGTAGCTATTCGGTGATAAATAATATACATAATATTCACATCAAAACGATGCTTCGTTAAGGTCACTGTGTCAGTGATTCACGTAGAGAGATATTGCCATCTGGGACAAATTCGGGGCATTCGGTTGTGAGACTGTTTGTGCGATTGGTGTTTACCGCCGCAATGTTCATGGGATGGTTCCAGTGACATGCAGGGGTTGGGGCTGTTTGCCATGTCTAAGTGAATCACTGACTCTATAGTGACGTTAACAAACGAAAATTCGGTGTAGATATTAAGTACATATTTTTTTTTTGTACTACACAGCAATCTAGGCTGTGAGAGGTATCCTGGATCTTAAGACCTGCTTATCCTTTATGGCTAAAACGCCACGACCCTCAGATAGATAGACCACTGTACAAACTTTAAATCATAATACATGCTTGATAAAAATCTAATCTGACCCGCAGAATCCATCCTTTATGAACACCAACCAGTTTTACGACCCTCAGATAGACATAACATATAGAAAACTGTACATAACGGGTTAAAACTATATAGACCAGTCACATTGAAATCCAACTCTGGCTCGCAGAAAACCATCTTTTACGGACGCAAAACAAGTCGACATTCCCCCGACGCCTCGATCACTCAAATTATGTACATATTTATGTATCACCGAATGGCTACATTCAACAAGAGGGCTTCTCATACCTGACAGTACAATGTAACAGGAAGATACATCTACCCAATCGGATAGTCAGTAAATAATATGAATGTACATTACATTTAAGAACCACTCAAAATTGTTCTGCTATTTATTTAGTTATGTTGGAGAATTCAATGAGAGCAAACGTATATGATAAAAATCAAATCATGGACATTTGTGGCATACCTGAGGTGATTGAAGACTACCTGGCCTGTTGAAATCATACAACATTTGTATACGTTGTTGTCCATCTTAGTTACGAGCTAGATATGATCACAAGTGGATACTTTTAAAAAGCATTAGGATAACTGCCAAGATGTGCTGAATGTTCAAATAGCTGAAAGTCGATTGTATTTTTTTAGCTACAACTGAACTATTGTCGTATCTCACAAGATACTTCATCGCAAATAAACACTTGTCTGTTTTACGGACGTGTCAGATCTCAATCGGGCGAGGCTAGCTCCCGATAATCTGACCGTCACAAAGATACACCATATTTAACATTCTTTAATCATATACAGGTATATATATCTATATAAGTTCAACTATCTTTTCGTGTCGCACAATATCTAACTGTATATGTATTTGCTCAGAAAGACATGACACCAATCACGAAAAACGTGTGGGGCGACCATTGTTCACTCCCCCCTCAAGCAAATACCAGTTTCAGTTCAGACCTATCTCAACCCTGAATTTCAAAAGCTAACACTAGCCCTAAAACTGACATAAAAAAGTCTTACGTCACCTATAATTTTGATGATTTTATGTACAAATGAAACACAAAGACAGGTGCCATTCGGGCAATGCAACGACACGTGTTGATGATTACTTGTAGCATAGGTCAAATACACCCCCTATCTACAACACGGTACACAAGTATTGTCTCTTGTTTAAAACTACTAAATCATACACGACCCATCAAACTGTATGTTTTCATTCAGAAATGGTACCATAACTTACTCCGTACTTGTATTAAAGAATACAAGAACAGTGAAACTCCGAAGAACGAAATGCAATTTCCATCTCAATATTTCGACGGTTAAGTTTGCAACCACGAGGAGTGTGTAGGTGTGTAATTACGTTCGCATTTAGTTACTGTCTACATCATTCTTTTAGACGTGTTAATATAACGAAGGTATGGTCTTCAGTGATTTCCAAACTTCCCATGGCATATTTAATGGGTATAGAGACTTACACAACATCTTGGTGTACGTGTGGGCTTGAAGGTGAACGGGGACTAAATCAACATTCCACAGTACAGGTGTGTTACTCTGTCCGCTTACTCTATACAATATATATGTTATGTGGACAAGTCTTATCAAAGTAAGTAACTCTAGTTGGAACGCCGGCACGTGTGAGCTGGCTTTTTTCTATCATATCCTGCTACCAATATCAGTTTCTTTAAGTTTATACGCCATTAGATGTTTAGTTTAATACCGTCCAAACTCAAACGTGATTCTTTCAAGTTTATAAAAGCGTGTTTTTGGTGATGCTGCTATATGATTGAAAAAGCTGAGTGTATGGTTGCCTCTTGGGTGTTAAACTAGACAGGGTGCATCCTTAACCAATACGCTACATTCAGTGGTATTTCAGCTACGCTGTGGGGTGAATATATAGTCAAATTTATTTTATCCAAGGTTCTTTGAATAAAGATAAAAACTTCAAAACGACTGCATCCTTGACAGTAAACATCCAAAAAAGAAACAAATCAGCCCAAAGGATAAACAAAAGTGTTTACATTTTGTGTTGGTTTTGTGTGGGTTTTTTTGTGTTTTGGGTTGTTCATTGTTAGATAAAATATGTCAAAATATCAAATATTTCATTTTGTATCTAAAAATTGAAAATATTTTTTTTCGTTTTTGCTTTCGATATATAATTGGATACATCTTTGGCATGCAGGTTTTTTTTACAATCGCACCATATGTCCGTATACATTGAGTAGAACGATTTTGTCGTTTTGTTGTTTATATATCATTTTATATTGTAAAATAGATTACAGATTGGTGGGGTGATCGTGTCGATTGTAGTTTACTGCCCTTTGCTTGTTTCAGGGATGACCAACGGGAACTAGTCCCATTAACTGGCTCCATTCATATGAAATACAACATTTAGACAATGTGATATAAATACATACAAGTGGATACAAATAAATGAATACAATTATATTCTAAATTTACTTAAATGTAAATATATATATTATATATATATACACACACACGCATACTTACAGACATGCATTTTAGTGTATATATACAACCATGCATAAATATAATCAAGATATTTCTGACAAGAATAAATCGCTTTTCTTACTTCATAATTTAACTGCATAATTTACTTTATTTCACGAGTTTAGATAAGAAACAAATAGCGGAATAATGTTGAGCATTGTTTTATGGCCTTCAGCTGCTAGCAGGAATACGTTAAGTTTAAAGCATGCCTTTGATGTTTGCCTGTGTTTAAACTGCTGACTTTATCTTCACATAGCAAATTCAAATGTTAAGCGAGTTCAGGAGAGATCTGTTAAAAACAGTGTAGAAAGAGGAATGGACGTTAAATCTATCAAGACATTGTAGAAACAACTGGAGAAATCTGGAAGGCCGATATTGTATGTAAAAGGCAATAGACGTCTGGTTTGGGACAAATGACATCGCTGTGATCTAAATTGATGGAGACGTAAAACATGGGAGTGAAATCGGTGGTTGAGAAGAAATGGGAACACTCTACATCAGTGAGTCACCGCTCCCCCAGATGGAAAACCCATTAAACACTGGGGTGAAATTCACCCCTTTAACCCAGATACAATACAACTA
Source organism: Mopalia kennerleyi (assembly GCA_034783855.1). Lineage (NCBI taxonomy): Eukaryota > Metazoa > Mollusca > Polyplacophora > Chitonida > Mopaliidae > Mopalia > Mopalia kennerleyi. The sequence continues at coordinate 1,051 of JAVFBX010189868.1, read as the reverse complement.
ACTGAGAACTTAGGCAAGATCGTTAAGATCTAAATCTATTTCACTATAGATACCCCAAACATACATTTATAGTTTTCATATTAACAAGTAGTCGATTAGGCCTACATTACGCGTTGATTTGGGTTTTCTATGGTTATTTCATACTTCAGTTAAAGGAGTTGAAGCTGGACGGTTGACAAATCTGATAACGGTCACATTTGTTCATGTTTATCAGTTTTAGGACAGTTCAACAATGAAACTAATTAAAATCTGATTGATTGCTTTATTAATCAACTGATTATTGCGAAGCCCCTTTTTATGGGATATATTTCACCTTTCAACAAACTGCACACTGTAATTGATTGTACTTCCCATGATGCGAAAACTAACTTGAAAGCCAATGACGGCAATGAGACTACCAAAACTGGTCAGTTTACACGGCCGCAAAATAAATTAATACAATTAAAGTTTTCCCCATGCCTTAATTGGTGTCCATTTAAAATCATGCCAAAAAAGTGTTCATTTGAAGAGTTTAAAATGAGTTTATTTGATAGAAAATACTTACTTGATGTTAAAGCTTCCTTTAATATCCAACTGCTACTTGTTAGTAATCCAAGTTAAGGGCACATAGTATTTTGTGTCACAGGGACAAAGACTGGTCATTTTCCGGCATCATTTTATAGATCCGTATCCATCAAACAAGTCTTCTAAATTCTCCCAGTAAGTTCATTTAAGTAAGTGAAACATCTAACGGTTAAAGCGGCAGTGGTTTAACGGGTAAGTGGTACAGGCAGGCAGCTGTGCATCTACCGTAGTTCGCTGTACCTTGCTAACTATAAAATAAGCCACTTTGTATAGAGAGAGCTGGGTTTCATGGTTAACTGTAACGCGAGCGGGCAGGAGAAAAACGTACTTGGCTTGAACTATCCAATAAGGGAGATGTGCTTATTAAAGATTCCACTGCTGTACCGTTTGAAGACTGGCTGGGTATGGAGCGGTTTGTCAACAACTCATATAGGTAGGACAAAAGTAAACCAAGCCAAATGGACACGTGGTACTGCCTGTGTTTTCT
>JAVFBX010189857.1:0-13519 GCA_034783855.1 Mopalia kennerleyi | reverse complement strand
TGAGACAAGCTAAATTTTATTTATCTGCAAGAAAAGTGTAGATAGTGTCAGATGATCGTCTTAATCCTGTCGGAGCTATATAACTGGATGATCCATAGGGTATTTGTTGATCATATCAGTGTTAATAATCAGCATCCTTTCTTCTATTATATACAAATTATCGAATCTTTATTAAAATAGCCCCACAAATAAATTGTTCTACATTATTAAACATACATAGATTGGATAACACTGCTGATATCAGTCCATGGATGATCCAAATAGATATCAGATCGTATTTTCTTAGGTTGAACAGGTTCTAGTTTAAAAAGATTTGCCAGTTAAAACCCGCCCTAGAAATAAAACCCACGACTCTCAGTCAACCGAACCCCCAGCAGAAAATGCCAGCCTCCCAACCGCTGGTAATATTCATGTTCTAAAAGACGCACAAAACATTCAGATATGACACCGTAAAGAAAACCGTCCAATGCGGAACCCTGCTTCATGACGTCTTGCATAAAGCCTTTTAAAGAGTATGAAAGCAAAAAACCAAAGCCGCTATTGCCATCGCCTACAGTAACGCCGAGAATGCAGTGCCATCCTATCAGCCAAATTTATCTGTTCGGGATAGCATATCACATATATCTGGTGTATTTTATCTGGGACTAATATATGTTAGTCCCAGATTTTATACAGTTCCTTCTTAGCGTGCATGTTAGCGACTGACGTGGCAATGCACGACCCGTTTCCACAGCTGTTCATCCGGACATCAGCCTTTCACCCACCTACAAACAGTTTAACATCGGCCGTAGTGGCTCTTTAATGACAGCAAGTACATGCATATTGCCATTGAGGTTTTCATTTGGTACACATGTCGGTTACTGATTTTCGAAAGTATTTCTTCATCATCTGAGGTCTATCAGGCTTTACAATTTATTGTTCTTATAACTCTGTTCCAACTACAATGGCTTAAAACTGGAAGTATAGGTAAACACCCGTTACACCAATGTTTTAGTGAGTTGGATAATCAAGGGTTAACCACGACCTCACTAAAACTTTGGTGTTACGGGTGTTTCCCTATACTCTTAAGCCATTGCAATTGGAAACTAATGAAATACAACATTAGCCCTGCAATCCTGTTTCATTTTTTTTTCTTCTTCAAATTAAAATTGTGCTAAGACGTAAAAGTGTATGCTGAAAGGTCCGAATCAATGATAACATATCAATAACAATTTAATCGACTGTAGCAGCAGCAAACCACATCTCTCGCTAGATACCTTTCTATTGTTTTTCCCCTTTTATTTTAAATTAAGGATTTGCTTTAATTATGTGCCATTTATGACAAGATCATATTTGCTGGACATTCACTAGGCATCAACAAGCATCGGAATTATAGTATTCAAACAACCAATTCTCCGTTTACGATGTAAATGTTATAGTACTGTGCCTATGAACTTGTCGCTCGAACGGATCAGAACATGCGAAAAAGAAGAATGGCTATTTACCACAAGTAAAGCACAACACAAACTACATGCCAGTGGTTTCCAGGCTTTTAAGATCAGTCTTGAAATCGAATTCCATCGAATGGGAACTTGCAAGATTGTTGTGGAACGCTGGTCGGATTTAAACACAGTGAATCTTAACTGAGAATAAAAGCAATTAATTCTATGCAGAACGGAATGACTGAGAAGAAGTTTAAATGTCACATTTGTCAATTTGTCGTTTCCGGTTGAGAAATTCGATCAATCTCTTCTCTTGGTGTCCCAGAGGCTTGATCTTTTAGCCCTTTCAATATTTTGGTTTGAAAAAAGATTATGTTAGGTGTTAGGTAAAATGAGGAGTTTACGAAGGCTCACTTTATTGTTGCACTTGTCAGATCAGCCTTTTTTGGAATACTCCTGTCGTATTAATGAATATCGTGGCTTTTTTATTAAGAAGACATGTGTATAAATATTCTTCAAAAAGTCATTTTTTCTAAGAATCTTCGTTGGAGTGCTTTCTCATGCTCAGAACATGAAAGAGCTTACTGATTAAAGCTAATTTCATTGATTCCATTTGTCTTTCATAGATTCCTTTAAAAAACAAAACCAGTCTCTAACAACATTAATAATTTAGTTCCATCAAAATACTTGTTCACTTAATTGATATTTATAACGTATCCTTACACAATATCGGCCGTTTTAGTTTTTATACACTGTAAATTTGATAAAGTTACTTGTTAGTCAGATGAGATCATAAAAGGATGAGAAAATTGATAATGAAACACAGCTGCTGTTGTTGTTGCCTTTTTGTAAGAATGTTACAGGAGACAATAAATTATCAAAGACTTTTGACATAAGGGAAATTTTTATTAGTTGATAGTCTTTTTCAAAGAACATTTAGTTGAGTTTTAACCATTTTTTGTGTGTCAAATATATCAGCCGTTTAACAATCCCATTCGATGCGATGATGGTTTATGTGATTGTTTGACTGGTTGAGATTCTACGCCGTTTTAAAGTTATTTCAATTAAATGATAGCGTATCAGACCAGTTGGCCAAAGAAAACCACCAATCACTGTTTGTTTCCATAGCTCATGGCTTCTGTTGGCAAGAAGAAAGTAAAGACAAATCCTCAACTGGTTTAGTCGAGACAGTAAGACATGAAATATCACCATCAAAACCTACATAAATTGATTTTTGGTGAATCAATCCATATTTTACCTTCTCAAAAACACCAAAAATAAAAAGGTTTTACTGAGAATAATTATTTAACAGTTTTTCTTTCCGTGCCTTTACCACCTTCGCATTTCGATTTTCTGTCACTGATTGATTTTCCTTCTGAAATCTGTTAACACCAAAATAACGTTATATGGAATATTGTATACTGGCTAGAATATCCCTTAACGCATCCTACTTCAAGGCTGTACTTAAAACGGACGTTACTGTTGAGCCTTACGCATGGCGCTGGAATCACCTTGGATCGGCTGCTCGAAGCGCTACTAAATTGATCCGCTATTTGACGACGATACGCCACGCTAAAGGTCTATGTTTAATTCGCAGTTACCGATTTAATCTGATGTAAGTGGCTTATCCTCTTTCGCACAACTGAACCCTTGTTCAATTTTTTGTTCACAGTGTCATGATGAAACTCACTACATTCAATTTTATTCAATTGGAAGAAAAACTGTTCCAAACACCACCACAGTATGCAAATACACAACTGTGTGGATTGGTTTATTCTTTGGGTGCTTGGTGGACTGTTCCTAACACCACCACAGTATGCAAATACACAACTGTGTGGATTGGTTTATTCTTTGGGTGCTTGGTGGACTAATTTATTAAATTGCTGCTTGATTTAATACTATACTCTACGATGCACATCGGTTGATTTAGGAAATCTCTCAATAACGTCGCTCGTAATGTTGTGAAACAAATAATCCATAAGTGTGACGGAATAAAACTGTTCACCAGCAATGTGGCAGCTAATGGTGATACCTAAACCTGTTGAATAACATTTTCAATATCATGACACAGAGCTTGTCGTTCAAATTAATTAACCTGTGGAATGACATCTGAGAGACCTAAAAAAAAATCCAGCCGAATCGAGAGCCGATTATTACTCACAACAACAGCTTTTTAACTGCATCCGTCGCGAATAAGACTTAAACCCCGTAGCTGTTCACGTTGCCACTGTTTGTCCACAGTTTTTGGACGATATTGCGAAAAACTTGATATTTAATTACGGCTAAGAATTGTATCACTCTGAAACGATCGAATTTAAATGTCACCCTACAATTTGTAAAAGGTATGTAATTCGCTGATTATTTGTAAAATTTGTAAAATTAATTCCTGCCTTTATCTGCTGGTGAGAACTTTGGCTGTACGTTTATAATGGTCAGCGGATCATAACAAGGAATAGTAGAAGAATAAAATAAACTGACTTACGAACATAATGCTATTTATCAACGTGATATTTGAAAACCATCTAATCGGAAACAAATAAGTGGATTACCAATAACATTACCTTTAAACCAAAACAGTATTTAAAAAGAAAAATTTAAAGCATAACATTTTTGTGAAAGTATACAGAGCGTGTTTCCAATCATTTAAACACATAATAACACCCACACAATACACCCCTGAGATATGAGATCAAATTCCAGAAAAAATTTCTGTGACAAATTGCAAAATAATTACGACAATTATGAATACGATAGCTGACAGCAATTTTCTTTTGTTCACTGTTTTCTATTTCTGCCAAGATCACGGAAACACTAGAATGATACGGATCTGAAATACTTTTTGTCGCCATTAGATTTCTTCTCTGTTGTGACCTTGTGAGGGTTTTTGTCAGCTTGAGACATTGGTCGTCACGCCACCATTCCACTGCTCGGCTTATTGATCATTTGAATTGTTTTGTGTAAATTGCGTGTTTATGCAAGTGGGATATATAAGGATAAATATTGAATGGCGTGTAATCTTATTTTACTATCTGTCTACGTCTCCCATGGTGCGGTGAAACAATTAATAATATTCCTTGTGTTAGAACCAAACAAGTTCTAGGAGAAGGAATATATGGTATTGCACGAAAGGTATATAATCACTTCTTTCTGGAGTGATCGGTTATTGCCCAAATTAATTTAGTGAAGATAGACAATATGATCAATATCGCAATATCAACATAGCATGATTTTAAAGTAGGCAAATAAACTTACAAAGGGCTGCCTATAATCACTGCTCTCTATACACTCTGATCTCGCGATGGTGAACCTCAACCATGATTTTGAGTAGCGAAACGGTGGGAACTTTTTCTTCGGACAGAACAGTCAAATTATCCGCCAGACATGTTGGTCTCTCAGATTCTCACGAGAAGCGTTAAACTGGCTATTCACTGTCCGTCTCGATGACGTGTCAAGAATTACAGACTTGTGGAAAGTTTCTCAGACCGTACACACATGGCGAGTTGAGTTGACTTCATGTGACACATATGCTTTAAATGCTCTTAAAAGGGTTCCACGTTGTGGAAATGTAGATTTGTTTAATATCTCCGGCTGTCTCTCCAATTCTCATCCTGGATGCAAAGCTTTTCCTGAAACGGAGACTTTGTGGTTATGATCCCTGCTAAAACTTGTTATACAAAGTCTTGCTCGTAGTTACATAATGACCATTGGATTTTAGCAAGAGTGTAAAGTCTTTTAAATATTTAATATAATTTCAGTGAGAGCATGTGTGAAGGCCTACCATACCAGATCCGCAAATGCGGTTCAAACCATTTGTTGAGACAGAGTTGGCGGTGAAGACCATGTTTGCTTTAAACCGTTTTAGGAAGTGCAGTAGATCCTGTAGTTTAAGGCCAGATGTCTTCCCTGCCTAATGTGTATGCTGACAACTGAGATGTCCACTTTGAGCCCCCTCCATTATTCCTGTTAGCCCTACCCCTCCATTGGACTGATTCATTGTGCTACATTTTTGGATAAACTTGCCATTTTGTTGTATCAGGTTTGAAGATTCGTGGGGTTCCAAGAGGATGGTTGTATAAGGGGGTGATTTGTGTTCAATTTTTGGATAAAATTGCGGTTTTTGTTCTCGAATAGCGCTCAGTTAAGCGACTGATGGCGGCCAAACAATTCACGTTAGCATCGGCCTTTTTCCAATGCGTGAACAGCTCCCAAAGCTGTCCATCCTGATATCAGTTCCACAGAGAGCTTAACATCAGCCATAGCGGTTTCTTATGAAAACATGCCTATATTATCCATTCAGTTGTTCAGTTGGTACAGATGTCAGACACTGATTTTTAAAGTAATTCTGCGTCATTGGGCGCCTATTAAGCTTGACAATTTCTAGTTCTTATAACTGCGTTCCAGGTACAATGGCTTACATCTGGAAATAAAGAGGAACTCCCGTAACACACCAGAGATTTATTGATGTCGAGGTAAATCCATGTGCAGATCGCTGGTGTACCAGACAATATGTTAAGGCGAATGCTCCGGAAATTTGAAGCATGCGTGTCACAAGGTTGTAGTCAGGAACCAGGTTCAACTTTATAACACAATCAAATACCATAATTAGTCTACAAACTTCAAGTCAAGTTTCTGCCCCAGTGTCATCATCATATTGGATGATTGAGCTGAGCATATAGTCTCATCTTGTTGAATTAGTGAAATAGATATGTGTTATTATATACGGAAGGCACGATGTAACATGTTCATTAATAAATTCTGTTAATTATGATTTATCGTAGATTCTAGTGCTCTGCAAATGCACTTTAAACGCATTACTATGTAATTACTCATCATTGCATGTTTTTTCTCTGCGCTTTGTAAATGTATCAGACAAATTACAAGACCTAATTTAGCAGAAATGGGAATGGTTTGATAAACAAATAGCACAACATTACGCAAAACACATAAAGGGTTTGTTAAATTGGCTACCATGGAGAAGAATTAAAGTCAGACCTTTCACATTCAAGCAAACCTCCATTAACCGCTTTATTATTTCCCAAGACTCATCACTCGTATCGAAATCGAAACCAATCAAGTACAACATTAGCCCTGCAATCCTGTTTCAAATCTTATCCCTGAATTTAAAATTGAGCTTAGACGTAAAAGTGTAAACTTGAAATACCCGAATCAATAATAACATAGCAATGACAATTTCGTCGACTGTCGCATTAGTTAAACATCTTTATTGTTTGCCACCTTTCTATTACCTAATTCTTTTTTTAACTAAGGAGTTAGAATTTTCTTTAATTATGTGAAATTCATGACAAATGTGCATGGTTTATAATTGTTCACTGGGCTAATAATCATTTTGAAACAGAGCATAAACCAGTATCGGAATTCCGTATAGTTTTCGAACTTCCCATCCCCGTTTACCATGTGGATGCTGTAACCCGATGCCAATGAACTTGTCGCTTGAACGGACCAGACCGTTTGGAGAGAAGAATTGCTGTCTAGCACAACTAAATTACAAATCAAATTACACTGCTGGCAGGTTCAAACATTATTTTTGAACCAAATTGCATCGAAGAGTAACTTGGAAGACTGCTGAGGAACGCTGATCGGTTTTACACACAGTGAATCTTAACTGAGAATAAAAACAATTAATTTTATCCAGGAAGGAATGACTGGGAATAAATTTAAATGTCAAATTTGACAATTTGCCGTTTCCGGTTGTGAAATTCGATCAATCTCTCCCTTGGTGTTTCAAACGCTCGATCTTTTAGCAGTTGTAATAATTTGGTTTGAGAAAAGATCGTGTTACGTGTTAGGGACAATGAGGAGTTTATGTACACTCACTTTATGGCACTGGTAGTATCAGCAGTTTTTGGATGCTCCCGCCATTGTGGTGACCAAAGTGGCTTTTTAAATTTGTGTGTAAGCTGAGATTATAAAAGAATGTTACAGGAGACAATAAATCGTGAAAGACTTGGATTTTTCTACACAAATAAAAGGACGTTTATAGTTGAGATAAACCCTCCCGTGTGTGTCAAATATGTCAACCGTTTAACAATCACCGTCGATTCGGTGATGATTAATATATTCTTTCACTGGTTTGGGCTCTACGCCGTTCTTTATTTCACTTATATGTGATAACGTACCAGGCCACTTGGTGAGGAGACCACCCTCGATGTTTAACTTCGCTAATAAGGATGTTTACTAGGGTATAGCTCATGAATCCTATTGATCAGTGGCGGCGCCAGGATCAGAAATATGGGAGGGGCACGTGAGGGGCAAACCCTATTTGTAGGGGGACAATTTTGTCTTAATGGAAGCATGGAGATGCCCTCTTTTGGCATATACATTCTTGGTTTTGAGCGATTATTTGTCTACATTGTGGTATTATCATAAGTGTGGGAAGACCATCCATCGATAGGTGGGGATGACTTTCACACCACAATGAGGCAAGGGTCCAAGGGCCGCCTAGGCTCCACACAGCCGCATGCGCGTTCTGGGCCATTTTTACCATATATAACTAATGTCGTTAACTGTGAGTTTTAATATCACTTTTTAATGATTTTTCTTTGCTTATTGTATATTTTTGAAAAGTGTCAAAAGCTCAAGTTCTACTCTTCCGCAGGCGTTTTTTTTTCACCAAACATGTATAAAACTTATATTTCTCCCAGGCAAGTTTCTTAATAATCTTAATCTTGGGTTGTTTTGATTTGTGTTTCTCTTGTGTGCTATAAATGATCTTATATGGTTAACCGGAGTTATATTTAGGTCGCGGTAAATCCATGTGCAGACTGTTGGTGTGCCAGACAATATGTTAAGTCGAGTGCTCCGGAAATGTGCAGCGTGTGTGTCACAAGGTGTCACAAGGTTGTAGTCAGGAACCATCTACTTTATAACGCAATCAAATACCATATGATTTATCGTAGATTCTAGTGCTCTGCAAATGCACTTTTAACGCATTACTATGTAATTACTCATCATTGCATGTTTTTTCTTTGCCCTTTGTAAATGTATCAGACAAATTACAAGACCTAATTTAGCAGAAATGGGAATAGTCTGATATACATATAGGAAACATTTATCCAAATGGTTTGTTAAATTGGCTTCCAAGGAGAAAAATTTAGGTCATACCTTTCATATTAAAGCAAACTTTCATTAACCGCTTAACTATTTACCCTACACTCATTACTGATATGGAAATCGAAACCAATCAAGTACAACGTGTGCCCTGCAAATTGTATCACTGAATTTAAAATTGAGCTATAGGGAGTGAACGAGTAGGCTTGAAATACCCGAATCAACGATAACAAAGCAATGACAATTTAGTCGACCGTCGCATTAGTTAAACATCTTTATCGGTTGCCACCTTTCTATTACTTTATCTTTTTTAACTAAGGAGTAAGGATTTTTTTGATGTGAAATGCATGACACTGGTCAAATTTGGTTTATAATTGCTCACTGGTTTAATGATCATTTTGAAACAATAAACCAGCATGGGAATTCCCTATAGTTTTCGAACTTCCCATCACCGTTTACCATGTGGTTGCTGTAACCCGATACCAGTGAACTTGTCGCTTGAACAGACCAGACCTTTTGAAGAGAGGAATAGCTGTTTTTACCAAAACTTAAGCACAAATCAAAACCTCATCGCTTGTAGGGTCCAAACATTTTTTTTGAAGTCGAATTCCATCGAGGAGTAACTTGCAAGAATGCTGTGGAATGCTGATCGGATTTGAACACAGTGAATCTTAACTGGAAATAAAAGCAATTAATTTGAAACATCACGGATCGACTGAGAATAATTTTCTGTTTCCGATTGTGAAATTTCATCAATCTCCCCCTTGGTGTCTCAAAAGCTCGATCTTTTAGCACATGTATAACTTGGTTTGAGAAAATATTATGTTAGGTGTTTGGTAAAATGAGAAGTTAACGTACGCTCACTTTATTGCACAGCCTATATTTTAGGATGCTCCTACTATTGTAGTGACTATAGTAGCTTTTTTAGTTAAGAAGACATGAGTATAAATATTATTTAAAAATAGTCCATTTGCAGTTGGAGAGCTGTCTCATGCTCGTAACGTGACAGAGCTTACTAGTAAAAACTTAAGTCATTGAAAATACAGCCATTCTCTGACAACATAACTAAATTAGTTCCATAAAAATGATTGTTTATTATATTGATATTTATGACGTATTCTTTCGCAATATCAGCTGTTTTGGTTTTTATGCCCTGCAAATTTGATAAAGTTTCTTGTCAGTGACTTGTCAATAAATCATTAGAGACTTTGATTTTTTGACACAAATGGAATTTTATTACTTATTGGTTTCTTTTAAAGAACGTTTAGTTGAGATAAACCCTACTGCGTTTGTAAAATATATCAACCGTTGAACAATCACCGCCGATTCTGTGACGCTTAATACGATTATTTGACTGGTTGAGGTTTTACGACGTTCTTAAGTTATTTCACTTACGTGATAACGTACCAGACCTGTTGGTGACAAAAAACACCCTTGATGTTTAACTTTTCGAATATGGATGTTTCCTATCGCATAGACCATAGACCTGCTTGGCAAGAAGAACGTAAAGGCAAATCCTTAACTGGTTCAGTCGAGATATTAAGACATGAAATATCACCATCAAAACCTATATAAATTGATTATTGGCGAATCAATCAAATTTTTTCCTTCTCAAAAAGACCAAAAATAAAGAGTTTTCCTGTGGATAGTTATTATTTAAGAGTCTTTTCTTTTCCGTGCCTTTACCAGCTTCGCATATCGATTTTCTGTCACTGATTGATTTTCGTTCTGAAATCTGTTAACAGCAAAATAACGTTATATGGAATAATGTATACTGATTGTACACTGGATAGCACATTCACCCCTTACCGCTCTCATACGTCAACGCTGAATTTAAAACGAACGTTACTGTTGCGTCTTACACCTGACGTTAGAATCACCATGGACCAGTCGCACAAAGCGCTACTAAATTTAATCCGCTTTTAAATGACGACCTTTCATATTTAAGGTCTATGGTTAATACGCTAAAACCGATTTAATCTGGTATTTGTGACTTATCGTTATTTGCGCAACTAAACCCTTGTTCAAATAACTGTTGGCAGTGTCATGATGACACTCCCAACATTCAATGGATAGTATTTGTTCCAAACACCATCACAGTAAGAACAGACACAAACGCTGTGGATTGGTTAATTCTTTGATTACTTGGTGGAATTATTCTTGATTACTTAGTGAATTACTACGGCGATTTATTAAATTCCTGCTCGATTTAATACTATACTCTACGATGCACATCGGTTGATTTAAAATTAAAAATCTCTCAATAAGGTCGCTCGTAATGATGTGAAACAAATAATCCATAAATGTGACGGAATAAAACTGTTCACCAGCATCTTCAATGTCAAGCCGCAGAGCTTGTCCTGCAAGATATTTACGGCTAACAATTGTTTCAGTCTGAAACGATCGAAATTTAGTGTCACGTTACAATTTTTAAAAGGTATGTAATTCGTTGATTATTTAAAAAAAGAAAAAAATTCCTGCATTTGTCTGCTAACGAGAGCTTTGGCTGTACGTTTGTAATGGTCAGCGGATCCTAAAATTGAACAGTAGAATAATAAAATAAACTGAGTAATGCTGTTCATCAATGTGATTTTTGTGAACAATCTAATTGGAAGCCAATAAGTAGATAACCGAAAACAGTACATTTAAACCATAAAAGTATAATGAAAAACCCCCCAGTTAAAGCATAAAAATTATGTGAAACTTATACAGAGCGTGTTTCCAATGATTTTAACACATAATAACACCCACACAATACCCTCCTGAGACATGGGTACTGATTCCAGAAAATATTTCCGCGACAAATTGCAAAATAATTACAACAAATATGAATACGAAAGCTGACGGCAATTTTCTTTTGTTCCATTTCTGAAATTCTGCCAAGATCACGAAAACACTATAATGGTACGGATCTGAAATACTTTTTGTCGCCATTAGATTTCTTGTCTGTTGTGACCCTGTGAGGGTTATTGTCAGCTTGAGACATTGGTCGTCACGCCACCATTCCACTGCTCGGCTTATTGATCATCTGAACTGTTTTGTGTAACTTGCGTGTTTATGCAAGTGGGGTATATGAGGATAAATATTGAAAGGCATGTAATCTTATTTTACTATTTGTCTACGTCTCCCATGGTGTGGTGAAACAATAAATAACATTATTGGTGTTAGAACCAGACCTGTTCTAGTGAAAGGAATATATGTTGTTGCACGAATGGTATATAATCACTTCTTGTCTGAAGTGACCTGCCATTAAATATGGGAATGGTATATTCGATTATTGTCCGTTGTCCAATCCACACGTCTGTGAAGTATGTAATAAATATTCAGAGAAGATGGCCGAAGTGTCACGACTTGACCAATATCTTATAAGACTAATTTCCATTGATCATTGGTTGTCCTATTCTGACTTGTGACATTGTAAGGACACGTGTAAAATCAATACATATCACCTTCATTGTGACCTTAATATTTGCTATAAAACTTTACTAACTTATGTAATTGCCCAAGAACATTTTCTGAAGATAGACAATATGATCACTGTGGAAATATCAACATAGCATGTTTTGAAAGTACGCAAATAAACTTACAAAAGGCTGCATATAATCACATGTTAGTCTCTCGATTTCTAGGTGCTCACAAGAAGCTTTAAACTGGCTATTGAGATCCGTCGCGGTGACGTGACAAGAACTACAGACTTCTGGCAACTGTCCCATACAGTACACACATGGCGCGTTAAGTTGTCTCATGTGACACATAGGTTTTAAATGGCTTTAAAAAGTTTCACGATGTGTAAAGATATTTTTATTTTATATCTCCGGCTGTCTCTCCAATTCTGCATTCTGTATACAAAGCTTTTCCTGAAGCGGAGACTTTGTGCTGTTCGGTCTACGATTGTTGCAAAAATTCTTGGACGGAACTTCATGTTGATTTCATAGCTAAAAGGTGATATCTGATCTGTTAGTGACCACAAATGTTTAACACCTTTTGACCACATAATGTTTTTTCTTCGGGAAGCTAATAGTTAATCTCAATTGTTTACATGCTGTTCTTCACGTGTTACAATCTTTAGTTAAATTCATTCTGCACTTGTTAATGTCTTGATCGCAGTTACAGAGAGACTATTGGATTTCAACAACGGTGTGAAGCCTATTAAGTATTTATTATTAATTATTTCAGTGAGTACGTACTTATGAAGGCCTGCCATACCAGATCAGTGGCTTACTTTGAGCTCCCTCCATCGTCTCTCCCCACCTTGCTCCATTAGGCTGATTCTTTTTTGCTTCATTTTTGGATAAACTTGACATTTGTTTTGTATTCAGGATTGAAAAGTCATGGATTTCCTGTGGGATAGGTGGATAAGTGGGTGATTGAGTTGAATTTCATGGCTATTTTTCTGTTAAAATTGCTGATTTTGTTCTCTAATAGCGCCCAGTTAAGCGACTGATGCGTCGTGGACGCCAAACAGTTCACCTTGGCATTAGGCTGTATTCCAATGCGTGACCAGCTTCCGCAGCCGTCCATCCTTATATCAGTTCCACAGAGAGCTTAACATCAGCCATAGTGTTTTCTTATGAAAGAATGCATATATAAACCATTCAGATGTGCAGTTGGTACAGATGTCGGGCACTGATTTTGAAACCTTTCTGCGTCATTCGAAGTCTATTAAGTTTTAAAATTTCTCGGTCTTATAGCTCCGTTACAATACCAATGGCTTACACCTGGAAGTATGGGGAAACACCCGTAACGCATCAGAATTGTGAGGTTGTACTAAATTCAAGCGCAGATCATATGTGTTCCAGACAGTGTGTAACGGCGAGTACTGCGGAATTTTTCCGCATTCGTGTCACCAGGATGAAGCAAGGAAGCAGGTTCTACTTTATATAAAATATACTCTTGTCAAAAAAGAAACGCATAGGTGAAATGTCACAAGAAAGTGTTGAATTTTTTTAAAACATCGTTTCTTGTGTACAATGGCCATGGATGATTATGTTTCTCAATTCTTCTGGAATGGGACAACATGGCCAACTACA
>JAVFBX010189846.1:0-13520 GCA_034783855.1 Mopalia kennerleyi | reverse complement strand
TTCAGAAAAATAAGTATAACTCATTTGATTCTGTAATTACAAAAAAGTCCTTATTTTGGGCGCTAGTGCCTCTTTAATGCATGTGGTGACAATTTTAAATGCAAGGTGATTACAAATAGTTGATAAAGCATAAGGACGTATAAAGTCAACTGTAAACAACATAACCCTTGCTCGAATAGCACTATAACTAGATAAGCAGTGATTTGATTTAATTGCTTTAGGATAGGCTGATGCATATATCTGCCATAGAAGGTTTGTTATTATAGTGGCAATAAACCAGTTAATAAACCGTTTTTCAGAAGATCGAAGTGCAGACCTATACAGCTTAAATAATCCTTTAAAAAAATTGCCCAAACACTTTAGGGAAAAAAACCCTGTATGATTAAGATCAATATCAGTGTATGACAGAATCACGGCAAAAGGAAAATTGCACACCTTCCCTCCCCCGGCGGCCCCTTCCTGCAACCTAGGGCTATTTCTGTCTGAGGAATATAACATCCACCACACAAGTTATCATTCACATTTTCACGAAAGCACACATTTTATTTTGTTTGCCTTGTTTATTTTCATCGTTTAGGTCGTACACCCATTTAAATCCTGGTATATTGGCGTTCTTTGAATTGAATAAAGCAGTGGGCGGGAATATTAAAAATAATATTGGAATATCAAAAATATTTATACGTCTGAGTTATTAACTTTCCATATTTACTTGTATATGTTTTTTTTAGAATTAATGTACAGGTATTACATAGCATAAAAATTAATAAGACTGTTCTATAACTAGTAGTCGTTGGCTAGTTTTACTTGAATTGTTGTTGCTTGGTTGTCGGTGACAAATTTTGCTTCAACTGGTTTTGGGATACCAAGTTGATTAATCTTGTCAGACAATGCAATTACCAAGTGGTAATCTAACCGAAACAGATTTTCTGTCCTTCTTAAAAACTACTTTGTCTTTCACATTGAGTGGTTCGTCTTGTCATTGTGATTAACAACTACAAGGAGAGGGTTTGCGTTGAGTTGTTGCAATAATTTGGTGGGGTATTCCATCGTCTCTGTTAAAAAAGGTTTGAAAGATGTAGCAGATTCTGTGGCCTCCGTATTTACAGGTACCTAAAACCAGTGAGCATCTCAGCACAGGCGAACCCAGCGCTCACAACTTTTACTGTTATTCGATATGCCATGGGATATTGATTTTTGCGTTCTGAGATGACTTTTCTCGCCCCTGATCTTATATCAATACGGATAAAGGTGTTTTAGTGTGACAGTTATATTGCCGTCGGTCATTCCGGACTGATTTAATATCACCTTATCTTCAATATCCACTAAACTGTACTTTTCGGAAATCAGGACAGCGACTAATCGCGGGGAGCCTTTCTTCCTGTGGATATAATATCTTTATCCAGTGTGAAACACGGTCAATACAACTGATTGCACTCTTCACATTCTGTTAAAAGATTAACACGTGCTACATATAATTCGAATGTAACATTGTGATAAAACCCATCAGTTAAATAAATATTGTATTAATAGCCAATACAAGCTTTACACACGGAAACATCCTAAAATGTATGGCACCCGTTTGGTCGTCAAAAAATGTCGAAAACTTTAAGCGATTACAAAATTGTTGCCTTTTGAATACAATGAATCTAGTTCATAATTTTTTTCAGTTTGAAAGCCCGGAGGGAATCGAATCCACGACCCTCAATTAGGCACACAATCGCCAGCATGGCTTTCAATCTATACAATTGCCTGAACTAGATTCAGTTCAAACCAAAGAAAATGTTATCCCAGAATAATGAAAGTACTGATGATTGAACACTATTTAAAATAATTTGAATCTTGCTAGAAGTGTAAATGGCGAGCTTGGTGTCTTTCTGAGTAAGCTGAGTTATTTATTTGTGTATAATTACGTTCAAGCAAACAATTAAGTTAATAAATAATTTCAATTTCTATGTTTGTGTGGTTATAATGAAGAATGTTTCACTGTCAAAAGGAACTGACTGTCTAATATTCCGGCTCCGAAACTTGTACACATTGCAGGCTGTTTTGGAAGGATACCCATGTTCCACGCACCAAACTATCCCGGTGAATTAAACCCCTCACTTCATGCACATGTCTCAACTCGAGGAGTTCATCGAGTATTGATCACACACAGGAATAATATTCGCGGAATGATTCTGATGATAAGAGATGACATAGTAGTTTGCTCTAAAATAGATTGTCAACGCAATTCTCTTAAATTATCGATAGTTCCTTCAAGGGTTATTTATACATTGGATACGGACCAGAACGTATCTCAACTTAATCGCACAAATCAAACAAATTATCTTAATCGAAATCTAAAGTAAGATTTTACTCTTGCGTCTTTTGAGAGGAGAGAATTTGCGAATGAGGGACCGGCTCTTATCGAGTGTCAGAGCAAATGTGTCTTATTGGTTTAAGCGAGATACGACCAGAAAGTACCAACTAATGCAACTCTCGTCCAATGGTTTATTTTAGTTCGTTTTACAACATTGCTTTCTTTTCTCTAATTAAAAATTAGCGAAATATTTCGCAGCGTCCATAATTAGTTTGTTGTTGGAAGAGATGTTGGATTTTGAAGGCGAACTGTTTACCCCGAAGAGAGGTGCAGAATCAAGTGAAATAAAGAATACCGCTGTTTTGTTTGATTCTAAAAATCCTTTTTTATGTTATTTTTTGCGCAGTTGAAAATAACTGGGAACGTAATTTTTTATTATTTTTTGTTGAAATTACTCAGAAATTACAAAAGTTCACAATTATAAAAGTTCATAATTATGTAATGATTTATATCTATAATAGTAAAAAATAATTCCAGTAGTAGGTGAAATTGGAAGAAAAAAGTAATGAAAAAAGTGCCAAAAATGTTAACATATACGGGGGAAATTTCAGCGGATTTGCAGGGGAACACATTTCCTGTAATTGCTGTACTTTGGGAAGCAACTCTGTCATCATCATTTATCGATTAGATTGGTCTGTGTGTGGTTTGATTAACAGCTATACGGCCGAGGGGTTCGGGTTATTTATAGCACGAGGCTGTCAGATTCTCAACTTCTTTGCGCCACAATTGTATCAGTGTAATTGATTATATGTCTCGCAGTATTCAAGGGTCTCTTTATGATGCAAATCTTAGCGTGGCGGGCCACTCGTATTCTCGCGAGAGCGTCAATAGTGGACGAGACTAAGACAACTCTCGTACGCCTTGTCATACCATCGTGTATTAATTTATGCCAACATGGGGAACGATATTTACCCTGCCTCAGCAAATGAAACAAGAACAAAACAAGATGGCCCGGATGTATCATAAACTCAATGCCTGTACAATTCTACTTCAAAAGCTGGACGGGGATGGGGTGGGCGGAGCCTTTGTGTTATTTTATAATATGCAACGCATCTCTTAAAGTATTCAAAATTCGAGAGAACATATATCTTGTTTTTAAGCCAGTTCTAGTTACAACTAGTGGCAATGCAGAGTTTGACGTGGGTGAAAAAAGATAATTAATAATAAGTCACTACCTTCATCTTCACGCCAGTCAACGTCAAAAATAAACTAATATCGCTATTTTTATTATTATTTAGAAATCTATCTTTTTGGATGATTATTCATTTGTTATTTCTAGCGTTTTGTAATTTAAATATGTAGACTACTAAATTTGTATTTTTCCAGATATCAGTCCGGGTGAGATAGACGTGTCGTTTATTTGTAGAGAGATAAAGCAAGGGAATGATACAATACATCAGACAGATCAATATCTGAATGAAGCAGACGAGAAAAAAAACTTGTGATTCCATGGGTATTTTATATGATTTTGCGGTGACTTATTTAAGTATTGAGTCGTTATACCTTATTTGTAGAATATCTGGCTAAAGGGCATGTTAACATAAGACAGATGTAATTAAGTCATGGAAAGTGAGGTCGTTTTGACAAAAGTCTATTTACTTCAAACTCCTCTATTTTGTATTGATTAGTTGTTGGACTGTGAATGATTTAACGATTTGTTTTTATTCCAAAGCAATAATTATCCTTGAACCATGTTCGTGTCTTTTAATAAGAAATTCGTTAGTTTCGTTATTTTGGGATAATTTTGGGATAATTAACACGCCCCAATAGTTTGAACAGATTTAAGTTCAGAAAATCTAACATGTCGAAACCCGTCCGGGAATTGACCCCCACGACTAAATTGTTTTGTTTAGTTTGGCATAGTGGTCAAGGTAGTCGGCATTTACTGTAGGCCATTCGGTGCCTTACTCTGAAGGCGAAGGTTCGAAAACTCTGAGCGTTCCGTTGGTTGGTAGCATACCAACCCACACACGTTCCGCGAAAATCGAATACAGATTATGTTCATAAAGGGTTTGTTATAATAAAAATCAATCTTCCAACCCTCTTTTTTTATTGCCATCCATATAGAAATGTTGAAGAGTGACTACAATTGAAATCGTAACTAAGTAGCTTATGCTAAAAAACTTCCCTTGGCTGGGAAACTGTTTTATGTCATGAGAAGAAATTAGATTTTGTTTGTTTGGTTTAATATCGTACTCAATGGTATTTCACTTATAGGACGACCGATTGCCCACTTCACACTGTTCCTTGCCTACTTACATGTACGGTGGAAAACCGGGAGGAAACCTCGTTAAAACCACCCCCACGATTGCCGGAGCCACATCGTGTGGCTCACTCATACACCCGAGGATCGACAAAGGGACTCGATCCTGTGAACGGCACATCGAAGTAGGTTTCAGTAAGCGCACTCGTTAACCACTAAACCACGACCGCGGGAATGAGAAGAAATTATAGAAGCTCAAAACATTGAATTTTAACGTAACTTTGCACAGTATGTTTTTTTTTCTTCCTATCTTAACAACCAAGCATAGTAGTAGGTAGCACGCGCGGTTGTTTGATGTGCAGCAAGTCAGCGACGAATACAACGTTGTACGGCTCTTCATATATTATAGAAGGCGACGATCCGTCGGCTGAACATTTTTCTTAAGACGTTTAAGAGCAGCCGAGGAGGCGCCCCGGTGCCCATCAGTTTACGGGGTTCACAATTAAGCCAAACGAGGGAAAAAACAAAGGTGAGCCTAGAGGAAGGCTAACAAAATAAATGTGTGCTTCCGTGAATACGTGAATCACAATTTCGTGTGGTGCTTATAAAATTCTTCACACATAAATAGCAGAGGTTCAGGCTAGGGACAAGTATTGGTTTCCATATATATACTCATGATGTATTGAAGGAGGGGGGGCGTCCTTTTCCCTAGAGCCCAAAAGCTCTCATGGTGGCCTTGATGTAGCGTCCATATGGGGTTGGAAATATTAAAAAAAAAACACACAGCTATAAGGTTCAATGCCCGAGAAGGCTGCATTGTTTATTCCATTGGTTGCTTGCACATACTATTTTTATAACCTTGAAGTCAGACACAGGATCGTCCAACGAAAACATAAACGAAAACTCTTTTCCTTTGTAAGTAGTTTAAACTGTAGATGCACAGCGCATTAAGCATTGTACAGGGGCAACAACTCTACATCATCTTCTGTAGATCGATAGAGTGAGATCCCCTTAAACATTAGTTTCGACTGAAAAGTTTAGCATAGTACCATTTGACTAAAACCGGAAGCGGGCTTATGTCCATGCCTTACGTGCAGCCCGCTTGGTCATAAACCTAGTAACATTTTGAATATATAAATGTAGTGATATCCGCTAAAACGGCGTAAATTGTGCGATTGTAGCAATACAAATCACTACTGAATAAATATACCGGGACTATGCTTTGGTGTCATTGAGCTGTAGATCAATCCAATTCCCTTCTTAAAGCTACCAGTCACCCAAATTAAACAAATTATGAAAATACTAATAAATTTAATCATTTTTAAATGAATAAAAATGTTTAATGTTATGTTGACCTACGTAACACATTTTCAAATTGTTATACTTGTAAGAGTAGCACCCCATCGTCACTTCATGTTAAGACAGCGGGGTTGTCCCAAAGTTCCTCGTCTGCGTTAAAAAGTTAGATGGTACTTGATGGTTACAAAATGTCATAGTATAAGAGTAGGCTTAGCTTTACTAGTTGGTTAGTTGGTTATACATAATATTTTTAATAAACTTGAAGTGAGGTACAGGTCTTGGTTTGTCCAAAGGAAACATAAACGAAAACTATTTTCATTTGTAAGTAGTTTAAACTGTAGTTGCACGGCGCTTTAAGCATGGTACAGGGGCAACAACTCTATTTCATCTTCTGTAGATCGATAGAGTAAGCTCCCCTCAATCATTAGTTTCCACTGACAAGTTTAGCATAGTACACGAGTAGGCTTAGTTTTACTCTGGAGAACGAAAGACTCGCTTTTATGTCAATATTTCGCGGATTATTTTGCCATCACAGGGAAGTACTAATGATGGCAACAATCATGCAATCGCCAAAATGTTTAGAACGAAATGAGTGCTTCATTCTTCGGAGCTACGGCTATTCTTGTATTTAGCCCCTTTCCTGATTTTAGAAACGAAACCCGTGATTAACACAAGTCAATGTCAAATTACCATATTTGTTTATTCTTTTGATCACCCCAAGAGTTATAGTGATTTGGTACAACGTGGCGGGAAATAAAACTTTAATTCTGTTTGACTGAGATCTATGATTTAATTTTTTGTTTGCACAATTGCATATGGTGTAGAGAGATGGACTTCGATTCGTGTAAAAATTAGTTTGTGAAAATAACAAAAAGTATTAAAAGTAAACAAATAAAAGAAAGATAGAACTGAGTAGAGTCCTCGTCAATTTAATGAAGAGCATCCTTAACTTTCTTGAAAGGTAATGTGCCATTACACTATGGTTATTTGTAACTCGAGGTTTTAGCTGTTTGTTTGTACACACTATTGCATGCACGCTTATACTATTTTGTCAACATGAAACACTCTACACCGCCGGATCGGATAGCGGTATATCCACATGCATCCGCCAAATACTTAACCACAAAGCTGAAGCGAACAGTCAGCGTCCAATTTGCCCGCAACCTAGCTGGACGAACTGCTAAGCCGAATGAGCACGTGCTTTATAGACCATCAGTAGAATGTGGGCACCACAAAGATACAAAATATACATTTTTACCATTTTCTTTTGAAAAACTAAATGTGATGTTATGGTTTATTATTGATTTGATTTTGAATAATATATATACAGGAGCACCAAACTATTTCAAGCGGTCTCTTAAGGTCCTTATCCGGCCCAACCTCACAAGAACAAGAAACATAAACGATAAATTATCACCCATATATCTTTTACAACAATAGTTCATGTCGTTAATTACTGTATATAGTCAGAAACGGATTACATGGTCGATTGCTCGAACAAGGCAAACAACTCTTCCAACAAAATAACACAGAACGAAGGGCTGTCTCCCTTGATAAGCCAGTTTCTGAAACCTCATTCGTACAACGCACGTTTAGTCAGTCAGAAATTAACTCATTTGGATATCCGAAAATTATCAGTGGCACTCAGGTCTATTTTAATTTATGTTTTCGCTTAGTCAGGCTTTTGTACAATATGTTTGACATTGTTTTTGTAATTAACACAAATGTTTTGCAAACCCGGCTATTTCTTCACTGTGCTATAAACCTACTTGTCACATTCCTATACTAGAGAAGCTAAAAGTCATAAGTTTTCCATGTATCGTTCAACTTTCTGTTTATTCTGAAATAATATGTTTCGAGTTCTTTGTTTTTAATTTCTGGAATAAAAAAGACCACAAAAGCCATAAAGCGGAACATTCGTTTAGCGCGTATAGCAGTTTTCGAAGTGATGGGTAAAAAATGGGTAAAATCTAAATTCTTACCTTCTGGATCAGAAGAGCTCTGGTTCCCGCCTTTAGTTTTGGCTTCGTATCTCCTTGAACGTCACCATTGAGAGTGTTCGCTGACTTCGACTCTGTAATTTTTGAAGATGTAGAATTTGACTTTTGCATATTCGAGGTTACTGAGGTCGAGAGTCCAATTTTTGATGTTACAGAATTTGAGTGTCCAAGTTTTGACGATACCGAATTTGAGTGTCCAAGTTTTGATGATACAGAATTTGAGTGTGCAATTTTTGACGATACAGAATTTGAATGTCCAAGTTTTGACGATACAGAATTTGAGTGTGCAATTTTTGAGTTGACTGAGTTTGAGTGATCCATATTCGATGTTACAGATTCCAACTGCTTAATTTTTGACGATGTTGACTTGGACTGTTTCAGATTCGATTGCGTTGAATGGGACTGTCCAATATTAGATGGGAATGATTTAGAACTGTCCATGATTGGGGGTTCCGCGATATCCTAGGAATGAGAGATGCGTACGAATCTGAAATTCAAAAAAGAATAAACTAAATTAAAGAAGGCCGATAGCAATGATTCATTTAAACAAAAGTAAACTGTAGCCATTTACATAAGTGTATCCTTTGCTAATACTTCATGTCCACGGCTGTTAATACACATAAAACAAATGCACTCCCAGACATAAAATTTGATGGGATAAAATATGACAATATAATTTCAATATATGTTAATCCCAAAGAAAATAATTCCTCGATTTATTTCTGGCTATCAACGATCTCTAGTAACAATCTCCAGAGTAAATATTTTAGATGATAAAAAATGTATAAAGCGATCACACGACTTATTGACTTATAGTCAACTTATTTGGAACACCAGAGCAGTATTAAGCGGACAACATTAATATGGTAGCCCGTCTTACTTTTCACTTGGTTTAATTTCAACAGATATATTGAACATAGACAATTGTAATACATTACAACTTTCAGGTTTATTAGCACGCGACGTTTTGGTCTAATACCTGACCCCGCAACCAAGCATACAGTGTTATAACGGTGTTAGGATCTAGACCTAAACGTCGCATTCATGATAAACCTGGAAGTTGAAATCAATGACAATATGTCTGTGTTCTATACCTACCAGCTCCTAAGTGCAACTCAAAGCAGGAACACATATATTCGTAATCAACTATGTGGCTGCTTACAGGAAACATTTTCGACACAGTCCGGCTCAATCTATAGAGCCAAACAATTCTATTCCAGGCAATTTCCTGCTAACTTGACCTCTATCACCCACATATTGGTAAACCTTCGAGTTGAAAGACAGAATTGCAATCACCAAATATTCTGGACCCGAGATACTAAAATCTTATTAACTGATACAAAAGATGAATATAAAGTATTGGTCAATTTTCTGCGACGAGATTGGGCTGGCTTTTCGGCTGTTCTTTGTCCGTATTTGACGACCTTGATGCCGGCGTCCAGTACAAGATAACGTTTATACCCAAATACTCAATCACCAACATGTTATTAAGAGAAACTGCGGAACATTTAAAAGTTTTGATTAAATGTGGATAAAAGGAAAGGGAAATTTAATTTCCAGATTAACATGAAGTGCATTGTTATTAGGTGGGAACGAAACTGACAATTGATTAAGTTATATCAATACTCCCAAACTGTTTGAAATTGAATGTCGTTGGTAGACCAGTCCAGTCTAAAATAAATGTTTGTGTACACACAAGTTGGTAGGAGTATTTTGCGATTAGGAGTAATTTTGTGTTTTTTTAATGTTCCAGCGTAGCAACTTATATGAATTTATTTGTGTATTTTGATAGCCTATTGTTGTATTTAACATAAATTATGTGTACAAAATATTCCAGAATACACCGAGTAGACATTGAATTCGAGAAAGGATATTTAACCATCTAGACAGGCCAAGCTTGAAATCACATTAGACAAGCTCTGTCTTGGATACGTCCATTCTAAACTGGCGATGCAGGGCAGTTATCGGACTCTGCGGTCAGGACCATCAAATAGAAGTTAGTCTCAGATGCAATGCGGTACTGCATGAGACACATGTCAATCAATATGCCGTATTATTGTAATATACTGTATTGATTTGTTTGTTTATTTTAAGTAATTGGACATTTTTTGTCCCCCTGCACCAGCCGATCAGATGTTAACATTACATCAAGTATACGTCACCACACTGTAAGTAAATTGTATCCGAGCTCTAAGCAACGTATTCTTGGACCACACTAC
Source organism: Mopalia kennerleyi (assembly GCA_034783855.1). Lineage (NCBI taxonomy): Eukaryota > Metazoa > Mollusca > Polyplacophora > Chitonida > Mopaliidae > Mopalia > Mopalia kennerleyi. The sequence goes on along the minus strand of JAVFBX010189846.1, from coordinate 3,440 downwards.
ATAGTCGTAGTCGGTACAGCGGGTGGAACGAGATATTCTATAATGATTTTAATCAAATATAATTATACAATGGCTAGATAACTACGTCTTGTTTTGTGGTACAATGTTTCGATACATATGCCTGTATCGTCATCAGGTTTAAATTGCAATCGTCGATATATTTAAATTGCAATTAACACCTGCTGACGATACTGGCATATGTATCGAAACGATGTATCACCAAAACAAGAAGTGGTTATCCAGAAATTGTATAATTATCTTACCCCACTTCTAAATGTCATTAAAAACTTAAAGAATATAATGTAGTCATATTGCTTTAGACCGATCAAAATGCCTCTGTTAACTTGGTCTTTTCAGGCCACCTATACAAGTTGGCTTTTCTTAAGATTGATAACAGAACTGATTCCACGAATAAATAGAAGACCTATCTAGCAGGCCAGGTAAAGTAATCTGCAGTAGATTGCGTGGTGGTATGTTGAGAAGAAACGTAGGTTTTCTTTTATCTATAAGGTAACATTAAAAGACAAACGCATTAAATGCGTCAAAGTATCTGGACACGTATGCACTTAACATCTTTGGCATAAATTATAACAAAATATTTAGTTGGGAATTTCCCTAAGTGATGGCAATATAACATAAGCGGTTAACACAAATCTTCGCAAAATTCGTAATCTCTCAAATATCCCATTAACGATAAGGCACCTCTTAAATTAAGCGTAATGGTGCATTTGGCAGGTTCATAATTTTAGTCCGAACCGCGTTGTGTCTTTGGATAAAATACGACATATGTCCACTCAAAGCACCTATCGTTTTCTAACGCGACGCGCAGATAATTAGATATATTTTAGACCACATATATATCTTTTAAAAAACGTCAGAACCATTCTGGAATAAAGAGCCCCAGAATTAAAATTCACTGGGAGATTCACTCCAGTGTGGAGCCTCTAGTGATTATAACATTCAATGTGATTCACCTAACACTGTGTTGACGTCGATAGCCTTTCATTCCCAATTTATATGTTAACAAGAGCTTTTTAGTGTTATAAGACATGCTCCCTTTCGTATATTTTAGCACAAGAGTATCTTCATGTCTGACTGCTTTTAGGAGAATGCAATTGAATGTTTGGCCGTCAGAGTCTAAACAGGTTGCCGTACATTCCCATTACACCATTAAAGTGTCTACAGCTGACAACAGTGGCTGGTTTAACTCTACTGCAGATGATATCAATCCATACCGTTAAATTGATCAATTACAAGCATCGTCATGGAAAGCTCGGTCAAAGATCATTCGAGACTCAATTAAGATTAAACCTATCCTATCTCGTATTCATCTGCCGATAAATGTACGGTGATATTTATTCACGGGTCTGTCGTGTATTAAAGAGTTCCTTCATGCAACATAACATGTACATTGGATTCTGGTCTGAACAGCAACGTATTTGGGAAAATAGGTCATGATGTCGTTAAGATTGAACTCAAAGACTTACAGATGTTAGACTAAAGCTATTAATCAATACATTAATAGGGTAGATTGGTCTACCTCGCGACTCCGGTGTTTAAATGTTAGATTACGTATCGCTTTGAATTAAATCTTTTTGATAGTTGAGCATCATTCAAGACGATACTAACTAATCACAATAGTTCAAATGAGCTACAGATACGAGTGTATCTTGAGCCTTTTTTGGTTACGTTACGGTTGAGGTGTCATTTGCTTGTACATTTCTAAACAGTAAGATTTAAACCATTCAAAACTTTTGTATCTGTACGAAAATAACCATTTAAAAAAATTATAACTTATAACAGTAATCAAAACCCAGACCTAGTTACATCAAATTTATTGAATTCAGCAAAGCTTAGATCCGAAGTAAATAAGTTATTATGTCTAGACGTATGAAGTAAGCCGTTGAAATTTGCCCAGCCTCGGACTTTTATTAATAAAAAGTGTGGCGGTCGAGTACCCCTGAACTATCCGAAGAACTGTTTTATTAGACCAGGTTTGTGGGTAATTTTTAAATATGCATGATATAAACACAGTCAAGTGTGGATACAAATTTAACATTACTGATTTTTTTGTCAGTAAACTCAATCTGATCGCTCAGCTCCTTCTGAACAAAGACCAAGTCAAACACATGGTCAATGCGAATACGCAAATATTTGCGCCAACCTTTGAGAGAATAGTTTAATTTCAATGAATCATGTATGACGACAGGAAAACAGTAGAGCTATCTACCACAGTGTTTGTTCTCGACATTCCAGATTGAAGCAATACTGGTTATTTGATCGTATTCCCTCCGCAATCGATACACGTTCTAGATTATGTTTGCGATTAATTTCTACTTCCGGGAAATCATGCATGTACGTTTATGGTCAAACAGTATCACTTGCCAATATTGTGCGAATTAGAGTTGGTTGCCTTTTGAAGTCGTTTTTCGAGGTATGTCGTTGTCCTCACAATTTTACGTTGATGTTCTTTCAGTATCACTTGGCAATATTATATTTTGACGCTTTGAGTTGTTCGTCATTTAACGCCGTACGAAGAAGGATGTCGTTGGCCACACCAATTGTCTAAATTAAGTTCAACGTAGGTTTATGCTTACAAAGTATCACTTGACAATGTTGTGCGACTTGGAGTTGTTCTTCGTTTGTCGCCATACTTACATGTAGAGGAGTGTCGTTGGTTTCCTAGTTGCCTAGATTTAGTCCGGCGGTCCATCTAGAACCCATCTATTTAACCTCCCCGTCAATTGAGTGTAAATTATACCGAATAAATTGTAATTACTGATACACAGAGCTGTTCTATTAAGACAACATTTCCACCACACAGTTTGTTTAGTCAACAAACTGGCAATACATGGCACTTATCGGACTCATCGGGCCAGGTTCATCAAATAGAAGTTAGAATCAGTTGAAATTGGTTCTGTGTGATATGCATGAAGATCAATGTGTCGTATGATAGTCATATACTATCTTGATTTGTTTGTTTATTTTGGTAATTGAACAATTTTTTTCACCACGAGCCGAGAATATGTTAACATTCCATAAAGTATTTGTTCCCATCCTGTAAAGAACTAATATTGGAGCTCAACTGAAAACATTACTGGATTACGCTACATATACTTAGTCGATATAACAGGTCGAAGTAGGGATTCTATGATTTTTATAGAAATGACATAGTCGGTTAAAAACCTATCAGAATTCCTCTATGAACAGGGTCCATTAGTAGGCTACCTAAACACATTGTCTTAAAATTAAATTTCAATATTGATTTCAGGAACAAATAATAGACCCTGATAAGCGGTGACGTAAAGTGAGCTGCAGCAAAGTGCATTATGTTATTGTGATGAAACACGTGTTTTCGTTTATATCAAATGTCATTTAAATATAAACACATTAAACGTGTCAAAGTGTCTGGGCAGGTATTACCAAACGTTTTAAGGACA
>JAVFBX010189835.1:0-13521 GCA_034783855.1 Mopalia kennerleyi | reverse complement strand
GCCTATCGACAAAAAATGAAGTGCTAGAATTCGGGCGGAAACCATCCGGCTGTACACTGACAATGCACTGAATCACAGTTTTCAAACTTAAAATTAAAGGACTTCTAATTAGACTTTTTGTATAATTGTTTCACTAAATACAGGCTAATAATGTGAATTTTTGTATTAACAAATATTAAAAAAAACAGATAAATTTTGACCTCGAAGGGGCCGACCTACCTTAAATGAATAGACTTGCCTGAATCGATCAATAAATACCCTATTTACTTTTTTCTTACGATTTTTAGATCAGCGCGTGAATAAATAGTTTTAAAAACTAGTTCTATGTCTATTCACCTAGCGGAAGATCGAGTCTTAATTTAACCAAAATTAAAAGATGTTAGTCATACAAAAAGTAATTGGTCCCATACTGGCACACCACTGTATAAGTAAAGTAACCTGAAGCACAATGTTACCCAACAAATGATTCTGAATTAATCAAGTGTAAAAATGTTCACTTACTCTATCCTAACATAGTAATACTACAAATTGACAAAGTGGTTTGGTTAACTTCTGGTATAGAGATTGTGAGTGATACATTAAGGTCTTCCACAGCCCGCGCAGGGTCAATTCACAAGACAGTATGAGCGTAGAATAAGAGCGAGTGGTCTAGGGGGCCGGTATTTACTGCTGGCCCGGCTATTCGGGGCCTAACTAAGGGTCGTGGCTTCGATTCCAGGACGTTTTTCAACCGGCAAGATTTTCTAAACTAGAAACTGTTCAAACTTAGAAAGCGTTATCCCAAAATAACGAAAGTTCTGTAGAATAAACTCGTCGTTATCCGTTTCGAACTGTTCCGACATTATGGGATGGTGTATCAGCTATCTTTGTAATGCTGTCAATGCATTTCTGAGGGGTTGTTGTGATGTCCACGAATGGCCCTAGCAGTCGCTATTGTTATTACGTATTGGTTAATTTTCAACGCCAAAGTCATTGCAAAACATGAGTTTACATCAGTATCGTTCTTTTACACTGTCCGCACCACGTAACCTTCATGCATAGAATTAATTCATCCCACCAACCCCTTTTGAAATCGCTGACCCAAGACACCCAGGGTCGATGGTAGTTTATAAGAGTTGTATCATTTTTCTCTGCTGGACTTCAACCCGGAAGTCAGGAACTATGTTTTTTAAATTCTTACTTTTTTGGATTTATCAAGCTTATGATTCGGCAAGTCTTGGGGTATTTCATTTCCTCAGATGATTGAGAATTAAATTCTGGCGAATGTATGGTGTAAACTTCTTTTAATAAAAATCCCGGAGGGGCGGTAGAATATCCTTTAGGAGAATGAGAGATTTTAAGGCTACATAAAATTGTTTCACCTTTCTGAAGATTAATAAAATCATTTATTGTAATTCAAGACACAACAAAAATGTATTACGTATACAATAAAGTTAAGAAAATATAACAAAAGAGGACTCTTTGTAAGGGATTTGTAGAAATAAAGGCTACACGTTACAAGCTTTAGGCGAATGTTCCCTTCCTTTAATGCTCTGAGTGTAATTAAAATTATGTTATCTGACAGGTAACGTATGGAAAATTAAGCTTGTGGATAAACTTATAAAACATCACAAATAAAACCTAATGAAAGAACACTGTTTTACGAGTGGTAGCGACCGCAGTATAGCACGTTAGTTCTGCTTAATTCAGAAGATGCTAATGAGGTTAACACGAGCATGTTAAGATAACATCCAAGTGTTACTTGCGGAAATTCTCGGCTTGATTATGATCATACAGTTCTGGTATTTTCTCTTCACTGTCCAGGAAAACAAAATCCATAATTTCCTCCACAAACTGCTTTCGGTTGATAGCACCTTTCCCTCTTGTTCCCATCTGACTGAACACGTGATCGATGTAATCCTGGTTGGTTATTCCGAAACAGTTCTGGTAAACAGTATACTCTTTTAGAGTAATTAAGCCATCGCTGTTTGCGTCAATCGCATCGAAACTAAGATTGCAATATTTTTCGATCTTTTCGCGAAAAACATCGACTCCGTTAATGTAAAGGTATGTCCAGTTCTCGACAAACTCTTCTTCTGATACAGCTGTCTGCGGACTTCCTTTAGCAAACGTGTGCCAGATTAATGGACCGATTTCTAGAGCCGGTAGCGCTCTTTGTCCATAAGCTTTGACAAATTGCTCAGCATATCCTTTAAAATCGCTTTCGGTTACCACGCTATCGTTGTTTGTATCTCGGTAGTGAAAAAGTTTTCGCCATTTTCGAATAAGATTGTCAGAGACAGCCATGCCTTCTGTAATAAAAAGAATGAAAGTGTAAGTCGTATCAGCATCGAGACCTATTTGGAGACATTTGAAAGCTAAAACTGCAGTATATTTGCAAATGCAGTATAACATCGAATTTTATTAAAATAAGTTTAAGTCTCGTTTTGGATTAGGATTGTTTTGGAGGCCAGTAATCATCAGGATCACTCGCTACGAATTCGATGTTAATATTGAATTAAGTTCATTGACAACATGTTACAACACGATGTGTTTTAGCTCTATAAGAAGATTTACTTACAAATGGTTTGATCCACTAATTAACCTCAAACTCCAAGGAAATAAAGCGTGTTTTAGATGAATGCTCACTACTCCGTTTGACGTCAATGTGGTGGAATATCTTTGTGCTATACTCAATGAGAGTTTAATACCCGTGTCAACAATAAATTCCAGCCATGTAATTGTTACGCCTAGGGCATTCACTTTACACAATATAAACACGTATTTCTACCGTGAGTAATAACTACAAGCCTTGTACAGAGAATAGTCAACAGAAAACAAACAAACAAACACTTTCTACAGATCAATCGAGCAAACAATGTGATCCAAACAGCGTTTAACCTTAACGAGTATCATTGGTTAAAGAGATTTTAAAAGTATGTATGAATCAAAGGCCGTGGAAACTTATTTTTTCGTTTCTGTTGTGAAGTTGGCCGGATACAATTGCAGGTAGTTTCAATTTGAGTATCCCGTGATATGTAAAGTTGTCTACTTTTCTTGACCAATCAGCTCACTGCTGCTCTTCGCTGATTGGATGTAACATTTACGAACTGAGCTTTCATTTGTCTTTGTTTAAAATTCTCTTAGTAACTGAATATCCGATTTAGAGTTAGTTGGATAGCAGAGTATTTTTGGTAGTCTAAATTTATGCTTCGGCGATACTTTCTAAATTATAATTATTTCGGATTCTTAGACATTAGCATTGGATTAGATCTCGTGAGTAGGCTTACTATCTACACTTGCAAACTTATAGTTATTAAAATATTTCTCTCTTCATCTATCAAAATAGACATATTTGTATTTAGTTCTGGTTTTGTTTGTGTATTTTTTTCTCCCTAATGATTCACAATTAGATCCACGGCTAGCATTCATAAATATCTTTTTTGAAAATAGTTTTTTAATACTGTTTTATTAACATAACAGCCCACAGATTAATAAACTAATTAATATAAAGCCAGTATAAACATTTTACAAACCGGAAGCGACATACGAGGTAAATTTGCTTTGTTCACTGGTAACGAGTTCTTTGGTATAATAAGACTAATATTTTAGGAAACTTTGAGTTAAATGACAGTTATTGGACTTATCAGTCACCTTTAAAAAACTTATATGGACTTTTGCTTCGATTAATGTTACTTTTTATTGGTGCTTGACCAGTAAATACACTGCCATATGTCAATAGTCCCCTACTTTAGTTGTTAATTTTTAACATGTCACCTCATGATTACCTTTAAAAAAAATGGCGTTTTAAAGAAAAGTAGATATATATTTATTATCCGTAGGCATTATAACCGTAAATATATATTGCCTATCAGTGAGGCTCTAGAACCATTAATATACATTGAGTGTCCTTGTGGATCCAGAGGATTAAAAATATATTGCTTATCTGCAATTAGGCTCCATAACGTTAAATATATATTGCTAATCTGTGAGGCTCCATAACTTTAGAGATATATTATTTATCTGTGAGGCTCCAGAACCTTAAATTTATATTACTTACTTGAGAGATTCCAGAACCGTTAACATATATTGATCATTCGTGGGGATACGAAAGTTTAAAGTTATATTGCTTATATGTGAGGCTCCATAACGTTAAATATATATTGCTAATCTGTGAGGGTCCAGAACTGTTCAGATATATGGATTATCTCTGGGGCTCCCGAGTTTTCCATAAATAGTGATTACTCGTGTGACTAGCCAAACATTGATTATCCCTGGGGCTTTAGACCTTTATATATATATATATTCGTGGTGCTCCAGAACGTAATATACATTAATCATCAGTCCGGTCCCAGAACCTTTAATATATATTTATTATCCATCTGGCTCCAGAACCTTTAATATATATTTATTATCCATCCGGTTCCAGAACCTTTAATATATATTTATTATCCATCCGGTTCCAGAACCTTTAATATATATTTATTATCCATCCGGCTCCAGAACCTTTATTTTACTGTCATAAAGACCCCAATCTACTATCACTTATACTCAATTTAGAAGTGGGAAACATTTACAATTGGCTTTGTGCAATAAACTTACTCTAAATCTTAAAAAGAAAAAGTGTATGACATTCGGTACGTTCAAACGTGTACAATGTAGCAGTATTCAGGTTGAAATGTGTGGGGAATTAATTGAGCACGTTAATACTTTTAAGTTCTTAGGCCTTTGCTTTGATCCTCAGCTATCAAGGGGAACTCACGTAAACAAATCTGTGGTAAAATATCGCAGCGAATTGCGGCTCTGTAGCAACCACTAATGTAATAAAAATCCACTGATGTAATAACTTTTTTATATCTCATTTTTTCATCACAAATCGTCTATATACGTCTTCAGAACAGTCAATCTATTAAAAATAACCCAGTTTAGAGAAAACATTTTTTTTTTTTTTTCAAAATTTTTTGACTTTTTCAGTAACAAATTTTGTTTTTAAAACATCGCTTTCTTCATCAAAATTTATCTATATACGTCTTCAAAACAAAAAATCTATGACAAATAACCAACTTTACACAAAAGATTTCGGATTTTGAAGATTATTACATCAGTGGTTGAAATCGACGCGTGCATTTTCAACCACTAATTTTTTTTACATCTCATTTCTTCATCAAAAAATCGTCTATATACGTCTTCAGAACAGTAAATCTATTAAAAATAACCAACTAAAGAGAAAATATTTTCTTTCTTTTTTCAAAATTTTTTTACTTTTATCAGTAAAATTTTAAATTTTGAACATCGCTTTCTTCATTAAAATTCATAGAGGATATCTAATGAGTGACCCGGAGATATCAAATATCAAACATTTATTCCGAGACTCCGGCGAGGAATAAATGCAAATTACAACCCGTGTTTCAAAAATTTGATATTCGGGTCACGAATTTGATATTCTATTTACCCCATAAATGCCTTTTTCTAGCGATTTTTATCAGAAATCAATATATATTTTCTCTTCGCTGTCAAGAGAGAAATGAGTAGTGCGCATTGGTACAAAACACATCTAGGTCAGTGTAAAGCATACATCAGACTGATCACCACCCGCGGAACAGAATACAGTGCCGGTTGAAATGCAATATTTATTTTAACTGAAGTATGATATAAAAGTGAAACAAATTTGTTTTAACTCGAGTAAACATCGAACAATTAGTCTTGATCGATGAAGAAATCATTAAAAAGACATTTGAATACTTCCAAAGACCTCGAACTGTGTCGTCGCGAGAGATGCACTCTTTCAGTACATCAAGAGAAAACAGTGCCGGTTGAAATGCAATATCTCTTTAAATAAAATATGATAGTAAAGAAAAAATAGTTTTATTTGAGTCAATATCAGACAATTATTTCTGACCAATTAACTCATCATTAAGGGACATTTGAACAGTTCCAAACACATCGAATTGTTTCGAAACCACTGACCTATTTAAAGACGTTATCTAGGTCGGTGGACTAATCGTGACATTGCACTCTTTCAGCACGAAAGTTTGAATGGATCGAAAGACGGATGGAAGACGAGAGAAGCGTAAAATTTCTGGTCGTAAATTAGCTGATGATTTTATTACACGAACACGTCGGCAGATGTCAAAGGTTCATTTATAGTGTATGTGATGCGATCGCCAAACTGCAGGTCAGCCACGGCCATTTCGAACCGTGTAGACGCCATTTGCATGTTGTAAAATAAAATAGTCCGTGAAGGTTGTAGCTTTTCATTGGCTGAATTGTATCAATGGGCAGTAAGTGACCAATCAGAGCGTGAAAAAGCTGTATCCCACGTGTGGAGATATGAAACAATTATCTAATGGCTGTATTAAACTGAAATTTACTTATTTATGGGATAAACAACTTTATGGTTACGTAGTGTGTTTGCTGGGTCAAACGTATCAACTTAAGAAAACAAGCTCTAAATGTGGCTTTGAGCCAAAGGTAAAGACAAGGTCTGTGAAACCTAATCACGAGGGCTTCTTTCAAACACGGTTAAACCATATTGAGGGACGGATCAATTATACCAGTGTCAGCCTTTTAAACACAATGGCCTGTATTGTTTAGGTTGTCTGGCGAGGATACTTGGTCTTGGTTGTTAATGAAGTTATTACAGTTGGAGATGTGATTGAATACTGCACCATGACTTTTACCATTGCTGTGTTCTGCTATTTTAGTTTGAAGACATGTACCTGTTTTACCAATATATTCTGATGTACAGCTTCCGGCCTTAAATCTACAAACAAGATAACTTTTATGGTCTGGGGCCAGTTGCTCGATAGGTGATTAGTCGCTAACGCCAGATTAAATCGCTAGTAGAGGATTAGCGATAAACCTTCAACGGCTGTTTAAAGTCCGTTTTTACAGTGTATTCTGACTCAATATTTCAGCATTTATTATGCCATCATCAGGAGATAATTAATCTCCTGATGATGGCATAATAAATGCTGAAATATTGAGTCAAAATGAAGTTATCGTTTTTTGGAATAACACTACTTGTGTATTATGTTAAACTCTTCAGTGGAACTACAGGATACAGTGTATTCTGATATACAAGATTCTGGTATGGGAATAAGAAGTAGGCCCTATTCACTAACCGCAAAAACTTTTGTCTTGAGAAAGGTTGTTTGGAGTGCGTTTATACAGTGCTGTCTGTAATATTCTAGTGTGTGAATAAGAAAGAATGGGTCAAAGCAGCCCTTAAACAGCATTGCTTCTAGATGTGAGCGGGACAACCTGTTAAAAAACTCTATCTGTGAAACGATGTGGTGGAGTATGATAAAGCGACAATCGATGAAGATAATAAAGAACCATTTCCACTTTCATATATGATCTTTTCTGATTGTTTTTGTCTTTAAATTACAAAATGTTGCAGTGTGCAATAAATACGGGTACCTGCTATGCAGTAATTGCGAGAGAAGTGCAAGTTTCTATGGTCATTCAAACCTCTAGCCAATAACGACTAACGGTCAGCTGACTACTTTCTAGTGACATCAATGGGATAAAGGCTGAACCTATGCCTTAGTGTTTGGTCCTATACTGCAGCTACGATCGAGTTGTTTGGTGTACTCGGGATGGAGTGTTAACAATCTTAGGTCTATACTTTATTTCGGAGTTGTCGACATTCGTAGCTAACTCCTGGTCATGTTCGACCACTAGTTTCACATTCTGTGACTTTTTAAGAGTAACTTAAACAAATCTGGTCGAGCAACATCCTGGGGAGATACCTGTCATAAACAACAACTCTGTCATAAATAAACACATGACATGACGATTTTCACAAAATCCTAAGAGAGCAATCAATCTGATAAGGAAAGCCAATTTATTTATCAATATTAACTTTATTTCTAACATTTTTATAGTTAAAATGTCGTTACCTTGACATTCATATAACTGTTAATAACGTCTACTTATTTAAGCAATTGTACAAATGTGTATAATGAACTACTTATATTATGCCAATAAGGCAACCGCGCCGAAGACAAACCGATTCTGAAATAAGAAGTCAAACTGTGTTGTTCCGGTCCTTTATCTGTTGAACGAGGAGTTATTTTTTTAAACATAAAATAATTGCCTTTGATAATACATAATTTGAAATAATTGATTATAACGTATTGTCAAAGTAATTCATGTAATAGTTCCCCGTGGCTATACAAATGCACAAGCGAGACGTCTGGAGGATAAATCGTGTGCTTTGGCGTAAGTATAGAAGAAGCGTGCAGATATCCTGGGGGTTTAACGACGCTGAATTTAATCTAGAAGAGAGCTATCTGGACTAGAAGATGACAGGTAGGCAGGGCTATAGAATCCAATGAGTCTACTGGAAAATTGAAACAACGAGATCTCAGGTGGGGTTAATATCTGACTTCCCCCTCTCCCCATTAACACACACCTACCCATCCATCCCTCACTTCAAACTAACGGTAAATAAATCCAATTTGTCCGACATCTGTTGAGCTATTAGTTGAACGAGAAACCGTTTGGAAATATTACATGATTTACTTATTTATGAAAATACATTATTTCAAATCATTTTTAATGATTTATTATCAAAGTAAATCATGTACTAGTTCCCTATGGCTATATAAATGGATGAAGAGGATATAAAAGGTAGCAGGTTAAGTTAATCTCATGATTACCACAACTTACGTTAAATAAATCCAACATGTCTGAGATATGCGCTAGTTAGGGGGATCTCTTGATAGCCAGTTAGACAGAATAGAAACGAGCCTCTCAAAGGGTTGAGTGAACAATAGGACACTTTTGTTTGGCTCCCCGGTAGATTGTTAAAACCTTGTCGTTATGTTGTGAATACCGGTCCTTCCGAGAGCTGTTCTGTCTTGCTATGAGGAGCATCTATAGTTATAGGACTGGCATATTATCGACTTTCCATCTATGCTAGAGCTGCATGGAATGTGTTAGTTTTGAAAGACATTTAGAAGTGGTGTAACCTACACTATATCATTTCTTGATAACCACGTCTAGTTTTATAATAGAATACAACGTTTCGATACATATGCCTGTATTGTCTTCATGTGTAAATTCACTATGAAGAGGGGTGTTGTATATACTGTGTATATTGTGATCTATATACTAGCATGAATGTAGTTAAATAAACAATGTCAGATGTCCAATGACTCCAATGGTCCCAGCACTGTACACTAGAACAATTGACCGTGTTTATTTCACTACTGTCATGCTTTTTTTCTATATATATTCTTGGGATAACACTTTCGTAGTTTAAACAGATTCTTGTTTGGAAAATTTTGCAGAATGAAACCCGTCTAGGCAGTTGGGCACCGGATCGCCAGCAGCAAATGCCGGCAACCTAGACCACTCAGCCTAAGATTCCAAGACTTTAATACGTGTATATACATGTAGCATTCAACATATTTTCATTTTCAATTTACACCTGATGACGACACAGGTATATCTGTCAAAATGTTGTGTTCGGTGGCAAAATAAGAAGTGGTTATCTATAAATTAATAGTACACTGAATGTAGGCTGCACTCTAAAGAGGACAAAAATACCTTCAATCATAAAACGTGACTTCCAGAACTAAAGGTTTAAGTCTAATTCGAATCCGTGCGAGTTTTCTTCGTTTTTGCGGGCTTAAATGACTTTCGTTCCTTTTTCCCCTCACAAATATGTCAGAGGTCGAGCACAATTATGTATTGACCAATCGACAGATAAATGAACTCGGAAATTAGCACGTGCTTTGAAAGTCTTCCTTGCGATCCCTTTGAACCATAAAAAGAACAATTTGACTTATGTAAATAATTACAACGGCGGCTTAAGATCCTGTTTGTCATGACTCAGTATTCAAGTCTTCATGTAAAGATGTAATACGTTTTTGACGAACACCTGCCTAGTCTATGCATGTGAATGTTTAATATCACATACATGGTTTGGGCAGCCTGGAATCGCTCACTAGAAGAAGGGAAAAGAAAACTCTCCGAGAGGAAAATAGGAAGAACAATACCTGGTGCTATTGACACAACTCTTAGAAGATAACATTATTAGTAAGACTTTATGGATTTTCACCTTCTCGGTTTATTCGTACGCAACGTTTCAGTGGAAGTACTCGCACCGTTTTCAAGCTAATTAGCTGACTAATTTCAGTCGACATTAGCTTGAAAACAGTGCTAGTATCTGCACTGAAACGTTGCGTAAGAATAAACCCAGAAGTTGAAAATCCATAAAGTCTAACGAGACTTATATCTTGTAATGGAATGGTTTAAATAAACTTATTCTTCAAATTTAAAGACGGAGAAAATGATGATTTGTGGAATAAAAATGTGTGTCAAATCAAATGAGGTGAATGCAACTCTATGTAAATTGGTGAAGACATCTTTCCGAACATATGAATGGGCGCACCCCGGCTAAAACACTTTACAAGCATTTGGTAAGCACTGTATGTTTGCTCGACATGTCCCATATAGCGCTGAGGAAAGTGTTCTCGACTATACCCATTAGAAAAACATCTATTAATTAAAGAATCACTCATAATCTTGCAGAAAATCCATGACTTGACTGCAAACATTTCATCTGTACCACTGTATTGATTCAATGTATTGTACTGTAGGTACCTGTCTACTATTTGACGCTCTATTAGCAGTATGGTGTCTAAATGTAACTGCTCTTACCAATTTCAGGTAACACTGGAAATTGTCTTTCTGGTTTTAGTCGCTCTCCTACTTTATGTTTGCTCCCTTGTAATTATATCACCTGTATATACTGTCTGAGTATAGTTTCTAAACAAAAGCTAATGAAAAATGTTTGTTTAGGAGCATTCTTAATAAAATTAATTGGAAAGAGATTATATGATTTTCCTTGAAAAATAATGCTGACCATATAAAATATGTGATAAATTGATCAGAATGCTTTATACCACCACGATCCGGTGCAGAAGATAGACATGGTAAATACATGCTTATTGGTCTCAACGGCACTCAGCAATATTTACATAACTGTTTCTGTCTACTCTCTATCATATCAACAATTCGATTAGTAAATCTAACACATAGTAGCCCAAAGTGTGCTAATCACACAGCTGAGACTCGTTACACCGGTCCATCGAGTACACTTAACCAAAATGCTGAATACAAAATACATAATATTTATCAGGAATAGTAAATTCTAAGTCTCGATTTGTCTCAAGGGATTTTATGGGAATAAATGTACTTCAATGACAAATTTAGACTCCCACATCGAGAGGAGTCAAATACAAATATTGTCCTTTCGTTCAATCCTACCAAAGTAATACAAGAGTTAAGCCGAATGATTTAGACCAGTTTTATAAAACAAAATAATAGATGACAAAATATTTCTTGATTCAAATCCAGCAGCGTTCATCGTCAGACTAGAATTGGTGTTACTCTGCAAAATGTTGTTCACAACCGGAAACTCGAATTACGATACGTCTGGAAATATCCCAATGTAAGAGGTTTGTGGTTAACTCGCGAATTTCAAGACATCTTGTGACCAAGGCCCGTATTCATCAAGCTATTTAAGTATTTCTTTAAGTTAAAAGGAAAGACAACTTCGACCTAAACTTATTATTTTTATTGTATATTTTCAAACACAACCATCCGTATTCCACTTGCAATCGTATTAGCATAGCCGTTCATTGGTTAATTTAAAAATCGGAACTGACGTCTTGCTCCAAAACACTGTAGTTATATCATCTATTCGTGGCTGTCCCCTATTGCCTGCACTGCATGCTTTCATAAAAAGTGAGGGGGTCTACCCCCAAGCGAAACAGCAACAAACAACCACTTGTACATATCAACCTGGTACTAAAAAACGGATTTTTTAAAACCGCATATCAGCTGAAAACATGCCAAACGTATGTGTTACTCAAAGAGATATTTTGATATGTATACAACTGATTAACATTGCGCTTGGTTGACCACGCTTGTGTATACACCCGGTTGTTAGAGATGCCTTCCTATGCATCTATAAGCAAACGGACACACTGGTGACCGATCGTGTTTTCGAACAATGACGTCTGTTCCGCCTGTTAAATTAACTAACTGACGGCTATGCTTACTCGATTGCAGATGTTTATGCAGATGACAAATACAGATGGGTTTTTTTTTAAAAATATGCAATAAAAATAATAAAGTTAGGTCGAAAAACAGTTGTCTTT
The DNA here is from genome assembly GCA_034783855.1 of Mopalia kennerleyi. Classification (NCBI taxonomy): domain Eukaryota; kingdom Metazoa; phylum Mollusca; class Polyplacophora; order Chitonida; family Mopaliidae; genus Mopalia; species Mopalia kennerleyi. Next base: position 1,363 of record JAVFBX010189835.1, on the reverse strand, counting down.
CACTTTAAGAAAAACTTAGTGAAGTTTCAAACATCATTTTTTAGAACCTAAACACCATTTTTTAAATTTTTGGGAGCTTAAATGAAATATTGTAAGTCAAATTTAAAAAATGTCAACTTAATAATTTCACATGTAACCTTTTTCATGATCAAATGTTAGGTTGAAATTTGGCAAAATAATTATTAACTTTAAGACATACTTAAGTAGCTTGATGAATACGGGCCCTTGGCTCATTTATCCCACTATTTGAAATGCCAAACCCAATGTTTATACTGATGTTTTCAACTTCTGTTATATTCTCATGTTTAAATTTTTTATAAAAATTATTGTTATATATATACCGCTTTATATATATTTTTTTTACCTAAAATATTATTGGACTGTAAAATAGTCTTTTACCAAATATTAATGTAAGTCAATGTTTGTCTTTAAAACAGATTTAGCACGAACAATATTTGCTTTTGAACACAGAATTCGTAGTTTACGTACTATAAAAATGAGTCAAAGTTTAAAGGTCTTTGCTTTGGAATGCCGTACATAATGCTTGTCTTTGGTGTTAGTGCCAAAATCGAAACAGTGCCATTATATTAAACAGAGGATAGGGGCAAAGTTTAAAAGTCTTTAATTTTTCCGCTTTGGAATGCAGTACATAACGCTTATCTTTGATGTTAGTGCCAACATGGAAAAGGCGGCATCATATTAAACAGAGGTTAGCGTCAATATAAAAGAATTACGGTCTCCACCATCATATAGACAACCCCGAATAAAGAGAACACTATTACAGTGGACGCCCAGTCATCGACTTAGAGTTGCCCATAAGCAGAACTCTGCTCAGTTTAATAACCCATATGTATTGGCTGCTTTACCGTGATACTTGAAGTGCCTGATGGTGAATGTGACTTCATCCTAGTTTATAAGACTGATTCTAAACAAGTTCATTGAAATGCGGAGACACGGTGAGCTATAATCCATTCCATTAGAAAGACTGGAGTATATAGGGCACTCCACGGTCAGCAACTTGAACAGAAACATTTGGCTTGCGCGATCATTCTAACGTGAATTGTTTACCATGGCCGTCCTTGGTTGTGCTGGGTTAGGTGTACATGTGCTGGATGCGTTTCTGCAAGTTAACAAAAGCTTTGGCTATGACGTTTTCCATCTTCCGGAAAATGAATGAGGCACAATGGAAAGTTTTAGAAAAAACTTTTTGCAGAAATGGCAGAATGTTTTGGACAAGAGGGCTTTAATAGGTGTCGATGTTGGCTTCAAATCGTGAAATCCTTTACGAAATAAGTTTGTAGACTGGTGAAGTGACATCGATGGTGCCAATATACATGGGTTCATGAACGGACAGGTCAGGTTT
>JAVFBX010189824.1:0-13522 GCA_034783855.1 Mopalia kennerleyi | reverse complement strand
GCCTATTATAAACTTTTTGCATCCCGATTTCCGGTGCACTATTTCTTTTAAGACGTTTATTACTATTTATTGGACTATTGTTTCGTGCTATGCTTTATTATGTATACTTCCATTAACAGTCAAATAGAAATTTAATTAAGACAAGCTTCCATTTCCTTAGACATTAATATCATTGTCTAAAAGCTCAGATCATTGCCGTAGACAATAATATCATTGTCTAAAAGCTCAGATCATTACCTTAGACATTAATATCATTGTCTAAAAGCTCAGATCATTACCTTAGACATTAATATCATTGTCTAAAAACTCAGATCATTACCGTAGACATTAACATCATTGTCTAAAAGCTCAGATCATTACCTTAGACATTAATATCATTGTCTAAAAGCTCAGATCATGACCTTAGACATTAATATCATTGTCTAAAAGCTCAGATCATTACCTTAGACATTAATATCATTGTCTAAAAGTTCAGATCATTACCTTAGACATTAATATCATTGTCTAAAAGCTCAGATCATTACCGTAGACATTAATATCATTGTCTAATAGCTCAGATTGCTATCTGTATGGAAGTTACTCATAAAAACACACGACAAAGATCTATTTAGAAACATGTGTGTATCTTACCGGATATGTAAAACAGGAACGGAAATGAAGAGAACTGCGGGTACATATTAGACTGCACAGCATGCGCTGATTATGTATACCGTTAAATCCCAATCAAACAAACCAACCAACCAAATAAAAGAACCAAATTAAATGTACAACCAAACCATATCGTTGACAAAACTTTTTGTGCCGTGTAACCAACATGTGTAACCATGTTCGTCACCACGCAAGATCGGAACACATATATTCGACTTACTCTTTGTTCTAGTAATCAACGCTGATCTCTGTTATTCCAAGGATAATATGTAAACATATGACTTTGTAAAATTGTCTAGGAGGTACTATCCCATTCTTTACACGATGAGTACATAAACTTGTTTATAAAAACCAGTAACTTTCCGCCGCGAATACCTGCATTGTTGCTTGACGTCTCTGTTACATACATGTATCACTTTTTTCCTTTAATGTACTGTACAATGCATTAGGTCAGCTCATATAATCCTTAAGGAGCACCTTTCCATTAGCAAGATAACTAAAAGGTTTGGTTAATGTAGTTGTATAGAACTTATCCGCCTATACTTCTCCATTGTGGCTGTTTTCAAGAACACAGTTAGATACTTTTATGTCAGTGAACGCTATACCTGTCTGCATTGAGCAAAGATTATTTGATGTGAAAGTCAAATTGCATTTGCAGGAATCTTATACATGACATTAAACGTACAACTTGCTCAAGAAAAAAAACAAAAAAACATTGCCTTCATAACATTCACTCAATTTAAAAGAATTACTCAAAGACAATAACCTTATACCTGACATTCTGAGTACACCTTATTAAATGTAGTAAAGTAATCATTACATAGTCACTGTATAGCAGACTTTAATCTGCAGCAATGTCGATTTATGTGGATATTTGGCCAAATATTAAACATGTCTGATTTCTAGAACTGACCACGTCAATGATGTTGTAATATTAAATTAAACATATCAATTGATGCAAATTATTAAGAATTAATTTATCCTAATTGGACATTCATCTGCTCTTATTCTACAAACGGGTATTTGTTTCGCTAGATTTGTGTAATACATGTGATTGAGACAGCCAATATCTTAGCTTAGACAATGACAGTTAAGAACTTATAGGGTGTGTTAACTACAAAGTCAAATGACACATGAGTCTGTATTGAGCGGGCTGTTTTGTTCCTTTCTGTTTGTGTTGGTCGATAAAGCTATGCTGAGAAATTGAGAGGTTCAACTTATTTGACTGATTTTTGGTAAAGATATAGAAAAACTCTGAGTTCACCTTCTTATACAGTCTCTAATCAGATTTCAAATGTTCAGGTTGTGTTTATTGTTCTCTTGCCCAATAATGAGCATAGAGCATATATACAGACATTGTTACATGAAACGACACAGAGCCTAAATGACAAACAAAGGTATAATCATAAATGAAAGCAGCACACTATAATCAGATTTGGTTAAATTCGCCGGTTCTAATGGGCGTGATGGAGCAGTAAACATTTTAATAATTTCGGTTCGTTTGATTGGTGTTTAACACCGTAATCAAGGAACTTAGGTGACGGAGGATTGGCAGCAATTTATTAGATTCACCCGATCTATTCCTATGACTTAATACCAAATATAGTCCGATGCAAAAAAAAAGCAAAATATAACATTTCCTTACATATTTTTGAGGAATAATTGCATGGATCGGACGTAATCTGGAGTTTAAGTAACAAGAGATCATTTTCAATGCTGTATGTATATTAATCCCGCCTGTGTCTGAGAAACCCGGAATAATCTGGTCAATGTATTCATGTTTTCTGGGTATGTGTTCTGGTGTGTCTCAGTTGGCCTCTAGTTTTGTTCACTTCTCTGAGTCGGGTGATTAATTGTGATATATTGTTGTGATCAATATACAGGTCTTTATTACTTCTTGTAGCTTCTAGACCTCAGCGAGAATTGCCCTTAATGTATGTTCGGGCGAATGTGGTATTTCAGACTGGGGACACGTGTACTGCGGGAATGTAACAAATGGTCAGTTAAGGAGGGACGGTGACCTCGACATGGAACTCCTAAGTTCAGTTAATCTGCGTTTAATTGGTGCTGTGACTCTGATTGCTGCCGAGAGAGAGAGAAAGAAATGGGGGGGGGGGGGGGCGGCGGGGGTAAAGCAAAACCCTGAAATAATGTACTTTAGTGTACCTCTTTAACACAAATCAAAAATTTTAAATAAACTAACAAGTATAAAAAAACTGACCATAGCATTAAAAAAAGGTTATACATTAAAAGTCCCTGTCAAACCATATGCATTTAAATCTGGCTATATATCGTTAGATATCATTTGGTAAACATTACCACTCAATAAGACTCGACTTCATTGAAAGGAGACTTGTTTTTCTGAAGATCAAGGCCATGACCTTTGCCAAGTGGTTAGCGAGTGCGCCTACCAATCCTACTTCGATGTAGTGTTAACGGGATTGAGTCAATCGCGGGGTGGTTTTTACGAGGTCTTCTCTCGGTGTTCCACAGTAATCAAGCAAAAAACAGTGTGAAATGAACAATCCTTCAAGCGATTTTGAACTTGGATATAACATTCTGAAAATACAAATAATTTAGTATTATATTGTAAACTGCAGTGCCGTATAGTTAATTTAAAGACCAGTCATGGTAGTATAAGCCCACGTGTATCCGTGGAAATCGGTATAAGCCCACTCAATTTATTCATGTTTCCTGGATATATTTCTGATTGAGCTCTGTAGAGACGTGGCCTAGTTTATGTGTTGCTCTGCTCCGAATCATTAGCTTTGATAAATTGTACCGATCAATATAGGTAATATGTGATGTAGATATTTTGGGGCTTCCTCCGGCTTCGCTGCATCAAGGGCTTTTATCCCAAGCTGATGCTTTATAAATGTGGCGTAGCGCAAAAATTAGTACTTTGGGGATGTAGCCTTTGTTAAGAAGATCTAATTGCGTTTTATAATTTCCACTTATATGCACACAACATCTATTGTATTAATTGGCTTTGTGTGTTCGGATGAATGCTCTGGGGACGGTTTTGACAAGTTTACATTTCTCTGGTAATGTTATTTATTCTGAATATAGCTCTCAATACAATCGAGGCAGCCTACCGTGCCTTCTTAATGCCTTGTCAATATGTTCGGGTAGTTCGTGTACGCGTGTCCCCCATTAGTGGGAATGTGTTTCACAGAACGTGTGATCGACAAGACGGCGTCGCTCCTGGTGCGGCACCAGTACCAGTAGTACAAAAATAGATTTTATGGAGAATTTGACAAACAGATCAGTGTTACAATATGTGTCACCCTATGATTCCTTTTGTAACCAGTAAGTACAATCTGGCTTTTTGGTGATGTTTGGGATAAGCATCTCGGGATACATAGGAAGTCATGTGGTTGAGCTCTGCTCTTCGCCACACTCACGGACAGTTCAGCACCTTACAATGTTAAAATGTGTAATGTCCGTAAACAAAATTAAACACATTTTTGATTGAGGATTAACCCGACGTTTATTTCACACCGAAGCTATGAAGAAGAACAACACGGTGAACGAGATCCCGTACACTTAAAGGAAAAAGTCAATGTGTAAACTGTGTAAGTTACTTAATGCGTTGTACCTTCAAAGAAAAAACTCCTGCTATGTAAAATGGGCTAAATGGTCTGACCGTTACATTGTAGGAAATATATGTAGCTCCTTGACACTTTACATTCAGAGTAAAACAGTTCGGAATAAGATACATGATAACATAGCTCAGCGTTTACTACTAGAAGAAGGATTTAGTCGAATATATCGGCCTATGTGTTCCGATGTTGCGTGACGACTAAAGTGGTGACACGGCGCAATACGTTTTGTCAGCGATATGTTTTGGTGGTACATTTATCATGGTTCTTTTACTTGATTTGTTTGTTTGTTTGATTGGGGTTTAACGCAATGCTCAAAGAGAAAGACAAATGTTTTTCGACCTACACAAATTATTTTTATTGCATATTTTCAAAGACAACCATCTGTTTTGCACTTGCAATGGAATTAGCATAGCCGCTAATTAGTCAATTTAAAAAGTTAATTTAGTTTAAATTAAGTTTAGTTTTAAAAAATTTGTTAGCCCGAGTATTGATGTTTTGGTTTACACAACGTATTGACATTTGAGTTTACCAGTGTTATCAGCGCATGTTGTGCAGTCGTATATATGTGCCTGCAGTTCTGTTCATTTCCGTTCCACTTTTACATACCATTGCTGGTTACAAAGATGTGTATGCATACGGGTGTTCTGTTAACATAATAGATGAGCCATGTGTTAGTGTGAGGCAGGTGCATGGACTAACCAGGAAGTGAAGCAGCTTTTACATATCCTGGTGTCTGTTTAGTGACCGTATTGTCAATATGAACATCTTATACTGTACTGATTATGAATTTTGCTTGCCTCCACCGGTCTTAGAATCCCGGTCTCTGACTAGCAGGGACAGCCTAGGCTTATAAGCCGACTGAGCAACATAACCACACGGTGGAACCACCGCGAATTACCATCCAAATAAAGATGGCGATTGCTACCGGAAACACTAACAGAGTTATTCAATTATTGTACTTTTATCGCGAAATTATCTACTGTTTTATTTTTTAGGTATATATGTAAATTTCTGTCATCAGGACCATATTCTTTGGGTTCTCATATTGCAGACGTGCTGTGCCGTTCTGTATCACGGGGAGCTTTCTATATAAACTCTTTTCTTTTGGTTGTTCTTCACACGAACATTTCAAACATTTCCCGGAAACGCTCTTGGCTCCATGGTACTCTAGACCTTTTATTAAACCCCAGGTGTTAATTTCTGAGGCAAACTTTCGATCTGTATTAATAAGACTAAAGCTGATGAATCAAATTCCCCGGGGACAAAACAACAATGGCAGGACCTACTTATGTGTCCACTACTGAAGAAAGTCATTTTACATCAAGTCCAGTTTGATCAATAAGTTTAGATAAGAATGGTGTAAACAAGCGTTGAGTTCAATCCACTGGAAACTTGAACACCAAGGTTTCATACTATAAGCTGTACACAAACATTGGGTTCAATGCAAGACGAGGTACGTACAAGTTTGGATATTGATTGATTTATTTGTAAGTAATCATACCAAAGCTGCGAGTTCAACCTGCTAAAGCAACACAAAATGCTAAACATTGATCGATTGACTTACGGATTGCCATGTAAACCTAGGTGCAATGTGAGCCTATGCTATATATAACGCTTTCACTGATCGATTCACGACAATATCCAGTGTGAAATAAGACAACACGTCATCTGAGCGTATATACCCAGTTCGGACAATCCTTGACGTGAGGGCAGACGTACATGTAAACTATACATATACACTGTGTACAATATATCAAACTTAATAGGCTGCTGATGATTTGTAGGTTTTCTTAACCATTTTATATGTTCTATTTAAATGTTGAGGTCAAAAATGTTGATACCGGGTCCGGGGATAGATTGTTTGTTTGTTTTGGGGTTTAACGTCGCACTCATGGGTATTTCACTTATATGACAACGGATCGTACACTGCTCAGTGTTTCTTGTCAAATAACTGTAGAAAATAGGGAGGAAACTTCGTAGAAACCACTCCCAGGATTACCGGAGCCACATCGTGTGACGCCCTTATATACCTGATGGTCGACAGACGGATTCGATCCCGTGAACGATACATCGAAGTAGGATTAGTAAGTGCACATGCTATCGACTAATCTACGTTCAGGCATTTAGGGATATAGCCAGAACGTCTCGTATCCTATCTATTAAGCCGATTTCTGTTAATGTGAAATGTTCCGAATATCCCCTTAAGTACAGTAAGTTCATTCTCCACGCAAAACACTGCAGTCAGACGTACATATACAAGGCGCACTACAGCACAGTGCGATCGATTTCACAGCAACATCTGTTCGAATATTCTTTTAATTTAAAAAAAATTCTTTTTTCAAAACAAAGGATAGATGTATTGATATTCCTAGTCTAGGTATATTTGACGCCGTGTGTCTGTAGAATCGATGTAATCCGACTCCTCTTAGTCATGCTCCCTGGTTATCTGTTCCCGAGGCTTTACATTATGAGGCTTGATTAACCTTTACATGTTGTTGTGTGCGCAGTGATTAATTTTGATATAGTGTGTGTGTTGAGATCAGTGGTAGTAATCCACGTGACCTACGTGGATTAGTTCCTGTGGGGATAGATCAGGCTTCCACAACTGTGGATTAAGGGCCTTAAGTATTAGGGATGGGTAAATGTCAGATGTAATACCAGTAGTTTTGTTGATCAGGTATATATATATATATATATACCAATTTAAAAATATACCATAGGTACTCGAACGCGCCTGTCTGGAGACGCATACGCGATAACGACGCTTGATCTTGCTCCTTCAATTCTAGTTTAAGTCCCATTCCGGAAACGGTAAACGGAACGGGTCTCTCAAGCAAAACATTATAAACTCAACTCCGTTAATTCGTATATCGTCTTTCAATTACCATCGTCAGATAATAACAATTCCAAACACTTTTGGCAATTTCAGACGAAAGAGATGACCAACCCACTTCCAATTAAACTTACTAATTCGTCCTTATTGCCACAGGCATTTATATGCTTATGGGAACCTTGTTGATAGTTGGTTAGGGTGAGTGAGTTAGTAGAAGAGTCAAGAATTGACGAGAGCTGAACAACGATAACAAGTACAACTTCCCATGTTAACTGTCTTTTTGCATTCTCCAGCCAAAGCATTAGCGGGTTTCTCCTACATACAGCGGTCGTCTAGTATATACAAAAGTATATTTCTCATTATTACTCACAGTGTGGAGTAATCTTGAGATACCATAAACTCTTTCTCGTGTAGAAACCTTCATACTTTAGTTTCGTCAGATTATATGGGACAGAATTAAACCAGGCCGGATAATACCATTTTAAAGTAATCTAACAGAAAATTGTATTAGACAAAAAGACACGATGTGAGCGTCTACATTTTAAGATCATTGAATACAGTTAACGATTTGATGAAGCAATAGTTAGGAGGATCATTGGAAGTATTCGCGACGTCGGACAGTTGTCAGATGTGTCCTTTACATATTCAGGTCACCCTTACTGGTCAATCTTAGCAAAGCATTACATTAGGTGGACAAGATTTCATATCTACATATACATATACTGGTTGATGAAGGGTAGTCAGGAGTTATTCGCTATTCGGATGAGCGACTAGCCGTGGTTCGTATCACTATTTCCGCATTGTTTGGTTTCATTCGTGATTCGAATAACGAATGACATTTATTATTTTAGTTGTTTGTCATTAGTCGTGATTGGCATCACGAATATCGAATCCAGTGCTAAATTCTAGCTGTTTTGGTAAATTAGGAGCTTGAATTTATGGGGTAAATGTCACACAACCGCATGTATCTTCCGAAAGCAGTCTTAAGAATGTTGCCCCAAGTCGCACCTGTTGTGTTTATAGTCGGCAGCGAATAAGTAAATCCTGCTATTTTTCTAGTCTGAATAGATTTACCTTAACTTGCTGATCGTACAGGGTTTCAGTTGATCTATTCTACGCTGAGTCTATTTTACAAATAACCTGAGATTAATGATAATAGTTGAACTATTGTGTCGGATACGATTTGGTTTGAGAAATTATACTTATATTACTTAATAAGATATAAAAATAAGACGCCTGTATATATGAGTTCCGCTGATTTATCGGCATAGCACAGTGAATTTCTTTCTGCGGCGTAGTTTCAAGACCAGCCAATCTGATGTCAATGCAATGTACTTCGTGTCGATGCAGGCTAGTGTATATCGTAATTATGTCGTGCTCTGCTTCTGTGCACATCGAAGCTCCGGAAAGTATTGGTTTGGGATCTGAAGCGTGGTCGAGAGCGAAACAGTCTCTAGAGGCCATATATAATGAAAAGCTGAAGGACAATCACATAATTATACACTTCACTGCAGCGTATAACATCCGCTTTTTGTATTAAAGGGGACATTAGCTTAGCGACAGTTATAATGTTTGTAGATCGACAAAATAAATAAAATGGCCACCCAAATATCTTTTGGAAAATCTATCACCTATGCAAATAATCTGTTTTACTGGTCTTTGTTGTTGCAAAGCACGCTCCTATAGTTAAATCCAGTGATTGTGTTTAGAGTAATGGTAGTATTTACCTCAAGATGTTAAAGAGTTGTATTGTTGTATTATTTTGTGTGGGGGGTTTTGTTTTGTTTCAAGAACTACTAATGTCAAAACTGTGTCGGAAATTTAAGCGTTTAGGTGTAAGAAAAATGTGTTCAATTCAGGTGATATCATAAAATGATGATGATCCACAATAAAAAATAGTTATAGATCAAACAAGAGAACAGATCAGGAATAACATCAACAGCCTAATCAAGCCTCCTTATTAAGTAGCAATGCTTGACGATGTAGTACCTGGACACAGCTGGAATCAATGATCTTTTAAAAAAACTGCGAAGAGAAAAATCATATTAATTCTGAAACTGAACTACAAAAATATGTTTTTCTGGAGACATTTGAGCTCAATGGGAACTGCATTCTGCAATCCACTATTAAAGCAACGTGGTTCCGATGAGAAAAAGAGAGTCATGGTTAGTGTGGGCGATGACTGTGAATGCTGCTTGTGTATGTGAAACTGATCCTTTATACCACTCAATCCGGGACTAATTGAAGCAGAAATATGGTAGATAGATTAATCTCGGTTTACAATATACAGGGATATGTATCAGTAAGCTTTAACCTACATTTGCCGATGAAATCACGAACTCTCTCGCGGAACGTGAGAACTGGCGAGATGTTATTGCAAAGAAAGACAACAGTGTGTTGAACGAAAACTACTTGATTTCACTCTTTAATATTTCCTTTATACAGCGGCTTTCAGAAATTAAACGACATATAAACATACACATATTAACGACTATATCTTTGATTCGGTGTAAAGTATTATTATAACTCGGACAAAGTGCATTTGGGTAAAAAACGATTAAAAGTTGGTTTGTATTCGCGGATAAAAAAATATGACGGCCGGTTGAAGAAAGAAAAGGCGATCTGGACAGTTTTGGAGTCTCAAACTGCTACGGCAACTTATCATTCACCCCGTTATCAACCATGTAAATGCTTCAAAGAGATGAAAATGCTTTTATGTTTTGAACGACATAAAGATGTTAATGCTTGTCTAGCTTCATTCACAATTCAGATAAATTAATAATTCGATTATTTTTGTAGATTGCAATTGCAAATTAAGCAAATAGTATATTTTAATATTTTTGGTTTATTTATAGTCATAGTAATGTGCATTGACAACGGTCAAGTTCACCAGTTTTCCGAACTCTTAACGAAAACGGACGAAATGAGAACAAAACCGAGTGCCTGATTTTAATTGGATTGGGTCTGGATTCGTCCAAACTACATATTGTATATTGTAATCCCAGGATGAATGCAAACAAAGTAAATGAACTGAAAAATGCATGTTGCATAGCTCCAATAAAAACAATTTCCTTCCACTTCGACCGTTGCCTAAAATACTATTCCGGTAATTCCATGTCTCCAAGTGTACTGTACTGGTAATTCAAAATACCACAGTTCCATGAGATTTACAGCAGTTATTGCTGGTAACTGTCAAACTTAAGTGTGTCCATTTGTTCAGTTCTCATATGAAGAGGAGTTGAGTCATCATGTTTGAATTGTGTGTCGGTTCTAATAGGAATGAGGTATTAAGGAGGGGGTATTATATTATCTGTTATCTGGTATACCAAGTTGGTTTGGGCTGACTGCAACATATTCTGAACTTTTAGCATGATTATCGATACTAATCACTGTTTAAAAATTGGTTTTGACAACAGAGATATTGGCTGAAAAGTTATATTAAGAGAGACAGTTTTAAAACGTTACAATAAATCTGTGTCAACATTGGAAAGGTGTTGTTTTTTTTTTTGGTAATGATTTTCTGTACAAGTGTCGACATGAACAAAATAATATGATAATTTATGATACTTGCAATATAAAAAAAGAGTTTAACGAGCGAATGTGTTGCAAAATGCATGTATTATATTGCATAACGTTCGTCAGAGATCTTTTGTCGCCAACTAGTTCGGTAAACAGAATGCTGTATCGGTATCACATACTCATTTCATGTTCCATTTTAAATATTGCAACTGTTGGTTTATAATCTGCATGAAATACGAAAATCTGCATTTTCGTTCCACTTCATTTACGATACAAGTGTATTCCATTTGCTTGACAAAAGTGTCATTTGCATTACTAGATGAAATCTATTTTGACTTCGCTATCGAATTACTCTGAAACATTAATCTATTTAATTCAGTATGAGTGCACCATTCAGCAGAGACATAGTGTCCCTGGACAAATGCCTGTCGATACCACACGTAGGCCTATAAGCATTTTGATGCTGATTTTTATCTGATTAAACTCATTTATCTTTATGTAGATAATGTATAATTATAAAACAAAATCCAAACTAACCAGAGGCAGTAACATTGACAAGGTTTACACTACGTGGTAATAAAAGTTTGGGCATTCTTTTGCAAATTCCGTCAATTCTGCTATTCACATGACCAAACACACTAGGCGTATAGTGCGACCAGTTAGACGATGGGATACGATGGTTTGGTTAATCTGCCTTGGCTTTAGTCAAGATCTTGGTGGACTCCTGGGATAATCTTGAGTAGAGCAATTATTCTAAGCACATTATGACGTAAGAAGCTTGAGATTATACATCTGACATTGCTGCGTGTCTTCGGATTTACTTTGTATTCGTATTATGTAATAGCCTACCAATTGATCATGAATATTTTAGCAGAGCCAGTCTAATCAACTTTGAAAAGAATTAATTTATTTGCATTTAATTGTGGGTCCTTGTTGAAACATCTAGAACTGCCTATAGTAGTTTATGTTACTGGTTTGGGAATAATGAAATATGCATAGCCTGCATGGCATCAACTCCACATAAACACTTGCAGCATCCCTTGTAACATAAATCAATCACTCTTGAAAACATTTTAATCGATACGTCGGGCGTGAAGGTTTCTTCAGGCAACTCTACGCGTTGTCTGTTCACTAATACATTTATTTCCATTTTCATAAACTGATCGTAACTCTGGTTACCTTCCATTAAAGAGGATCACAAGCACCAGTTGAGTAATCAAATCCTGTGCTACTTAGTTTTCCTGCACTCTGGTTGGTCAGCTAATTTTGAACTATCCAATGATAGATCAGTGAAGTCTGCTGTACACAGGGTTCGATGATTCAAGTGGTTTCGGTGTTCCTCTTTAATGAATTATAACTAGAGTTATGATCGGGTTAGGAACATCAGAATTTTTGTATTGCATTTGACAGAAAATGTTTTACTTATTTGCAAAACACGGTTTTTGGGTGGTCTTGTCCTTTAAGAGTTCTAAGGACTAAAGAAAAGACTACCCCGCCTTTTGATTTCGGTGTCGACGCTCTAGAGGAGAAACAGTTTGACGTAATGTATGTTATCAGTCACAAGGTTTGTTAGTTTTTGTTTGTGTTTCTCAACGTACTCAAGGCAATTCAGATTATATTTCGGGGCGCCCTAAACAAATGCAAAGTAAATCATTGGATGCGTCATAACCATCAGGCACAGTGATTTGTTTTATTGGGGTTTAACGTCGCGCTCAAGAGTATTTCACTTATATCACGGCGGATTGTCCACTTCACACTGCTCCTTGCCAAAGTTCAGTGGACAAACGGGTGGGAGCCTCGTACAATCTCCACTTCCATTGCCGGAGCCACTTCGTGTGACTCACTCATATACCTGATGGCACTCCGTGGAGGATGGGGGACATGGCTGGTGAAACATAGCTTACCATATGATGGCATCCCCTCCCAATCCTATTAATTGGGCGACATTTGGTAGAATGCATCGGAGAGTAACATGCGGTAAATTTACTTAAATTAGAAAGAAAAATAAAGTCATTTGTAGCCGTTACACCTCACACATCTCTAAATAACAGTAAGGGGATCAGATATCCCCTCACTGGATATCAGATCAGGAAGATCAGATATCTTCCTGATGTATCAGAGGAAGAGATCAGCGCTAAGCTCGGTGATCAAGGCATAACAAACGTTAAGCGTTTTACGACTAAAAAAGATGGTACAATTAAAAAAAACAGTGAAGAGATTGTTTGGGACGCTTTCGGTGCTCTGAAGAAGGCCATGAGGTCTTCGACTGCAACAAAACAATAACACGTTGTTACTGCAACGAGACCCACACGGCATCCTCCAAAGACTATTCATTTGATAAAAAAACAAATCCAAGTGATTTAGTCGGAAAATAATTTTAGTTATATCTATGCACATCGCCTTGCCTCTTATGCAGAAGTCACAAGGGCATGCTAGTCCTACGCCAAAGTCACGAATAAAGTTCCGGTGTCTGTTAAGACATAGTCCTTACATACGTGACCAACTGGGGATGAACACCCTTATGATTATTAACCTAAACACCAAACAAATTAAAACTGTTACAACAACAAAGACTACTATGAAAATCCAAGCATTGCTAAACAATCAATCAGAGACCAAAGTAACTAAAACCGATGAGCGAGACATCCCAAACCGAGAAGATCCAGGAACCGATCCCCAACCAAACCAAAAAGTTCACAGAACTTTCCTAGATCCCCCATCCGCCTCTCCCTCCATCGATTTCATGATACAATGGAATTGTCGAGGTCTGAAGGCTAATGTGACTGTGACAAAGATAAAATCACTCTTAAAACATTGCCCGTTATAGCACATTCTCCGATGCTACACTGTAACACATTACCGTAGTTTTAACGGTAAAATGCTGTGAATATAACGGTATATTACCGTTTTACACCCA
>JAVFBX010189813.1:0-13523 GCA_034783855.1 Mopalia kennerleyi | reverse complement strand
ATACTTGATAAGACACAAGACAGAAAATCAATTCAAGAATCTGTCTCCTCTTTGACCCTTCCGTTCAAAATATCTTAACAGTGTGGGCGTCAAGATCCATTCATGGATCTCTTGTTTTAAATTGTTTATTCTTTATCCAATTCTAAATAACAAATGAGGGGAGCCAGGTTTCTGGTCAGTAAGGATCTTAGGTTCTGGTCAGTAAGGATCTTAGGGTTCTGGTCAGTAAGGATCTTAGGTTTCTGGTCAGTAAGGATCTTAGGGTTCTGGTCAGTAAAGATCTTAGGCTTCTGGTCAGTAAGGATCTTAGAGTTCTGGTCAGTAAGGATCTTAGGGTTCTTTCTGGTCAGTAAGGATCTTAGGGTTCTGGTCAGTAAGGATCTTAGGTTTCTGGTCAGTAAGGATCTTAGGCTTCTGGTCAGTAAGGATCTTAGGCTTCTGGCCAGTAAGGATCTTAGGGTTCTGGCCAGTAAGGATCTTAGGGTTCTGGTCAATAAGGATCTCAGGTTTCTGGTCAGTAAGGATCTCAGGTTTCTGGCCAGTAAGGATCTTAGGGTTCTGGTCAATAAGGATCTCAGGTTTCTGGCCAGTAAGGATCTTAGGGTTCTGGTCAGTAAGGATCTTAGGGTTCTGGTCTGTAAGGATCTTAGGTTTCTGGTCAACAAAGATCTTAGGTGTCTCATTAATCTCATGCCTACATGTAGGTGTTTGGTAAAGCCATATAATAAGCATGTTTTTTTGCAGCATGTGGAATTTGTATAGCACGTTTAAAGTGTTTTTTACTTTATTCTTGTATTAATGGTTGTGTTTTAGTTTCAGATATCATCTGTGATAATGAGGATTGGCAGCATGATTGTGGCCCACCAGTAATGCATGATTGTTGCTCACAAGTAATGCATGATTGTTGCTCACAAGAAATGTGTGATTGTTGCTCACCAGCAATGCGTGGTTGTTGCTCACAAGTAATGCATGATTGTTGCTCACAAGTAATGTTTGATTGTGGACCACCGATAATGCATGATTGTTGCTCACCAGTAATGCATGATTGTTGCTCACCCGGAATGCATGGTTGTTGCTCACTGTAATGCCTGATTGTGGTACATTTATGCCTGACCTGTATATATACTTTATGCATGTTTTAGGGAGACCGTGGTCCATCTGGACTGCCTGGTAACATTGGACCTGATTCAAACATAACTATCATTACATACAAGGTATTCCTGCCTACACATTAGCTACTCTATGCCTCGATGTTTAATACATTAAAGACTTACTTAACATCTAATGTTACAATGACATGAACTCATTGAATGTTTTACTGAACTTTCGACAAGAGTAAAGTATTTTCAGTAAAAAGGCAGGGCTGGGAGGAAGATTTCTGTTGCCCTGGTGCTCTTGGAGTTAAAGGACAACGCGAAGACGATCGGCTTGTGGTGTTGTTGTATTGTGTCTTTGTTTGTTGTCAGTGTTGTTGAGGGTGGTTTCCTTCACCCATTGTGCTAACTACTCCATCATGTCAGCAAAATAAACTTTAGTATGCCGTTCAACCCCAATGAAACAAACAATCAGTAAAGAATAATCATCTTATCAATGATAAATTTGTATAAAAATAAAACTATGGTGGATTATAAGTTTCATAAAATTAAATATTATACAAAGTTTATTGGCTATTTGATGTAAAGTCTTCTACTAGTACCGGTATTCAATAAATATTCACCAAAGTCATTCTTAATTTAAGCCATTATTTTTACAGTATTATGTAACATACAGTTTTGTGACAATTTAATGGATATATTTTGAAAATGAACTTTATGGAGCTACACTACTTCCTCCGTCTACCTTCCCCTATCTCACTACTGCCTCCGTCTACCTTCCCCTATCTCACTGGGAAGATCTGAAAGAACTCGTCTGAATGATGAACAAATCTCAAGAAATTTCTGTGATGTTTCTGGGAATGTAAAATCATGAACTACATGACAACATGATTGGACAACCCCAAGAAGTTTCTGTGATGTTTCTAGGAATATAGAATCATTTACTACATGACAATATGATTGGACAATCCCAACAAGTTGCTGTTGTGTTTCTAGGAATATGCCAAGGCCGTGGCTTAGTGGTTAGCGAGCGCGCTAACTAAAGCCTACTTTGATGTACCGCTGACAGGATCAAGTCCCAAGAAGCTTCTGTGATGTTTCTAGGAATATAGAATCATTTACTACATGACAATATAATTGGACAATCCCAAAAAGTTTCTGTGATGTTTCTAGGAATATAGAATTGTTTACCACATGTACAACATAATTAGACAATCCCAAGAAGTTTCTGTGATTTTCATCAAAATACATGGATATCGTCAGTTAATCCCAAGAATGTGTGTAACGGGAAGCTAGACCTTGGCAGTATATTATACTGATTTAAAGGCATGGGGAGTTTTTTAAAATATGAAAAACAAATTCCTTTCATTGCATATTACAATTTTGGGGAGATACACGGGCACAAAGTGTGTCACACTTAGCTACCTTTAATTGTCCAACAAAACTGGCCCTTTGCATTTGACGGTTGTGCATGTGTTTGTTTTTATATGACACTCATCATTAACATCAATGAATCATTGATTGACATAAATATTATATCTTGAATGTTTTATTTTTTATTTAGGGTGATCCAGGAGAACCAGGACGAACAGGGGGCCATGGACCAGAGGGCCCCAAGGGAGCCCCAGGTCTACCTGGATTTGATGGTTTACCTGGACCTCCAGGACCAGCAGTATGTATTAATCTTCAAACGTCTATAATTCTAACTGTTACTTCATATCTAGTGGTACATTTAATCTTCAAACTGTTCTTTAAATCAAACTGTTCCTTCAGATCCAGTGGTAAACCCGGGTGCTACCAGAGCTAAGGTACAACATGAAGCAGATTTGTTTATGATGTCTTTGTATTACATCCTGTAAGTGTCTTTGTTTTTTTCCAGTGGTTTCCTTCACCCATTGGGTGAGTGAAATAACCTTCAGTATGACATTAATCACCAATCAAGCAAAACATTTTGTTGTTGTTGTTGACTTTATATTGTATCTATTTTCAGGGACAATCTGGTCCATCCGGATCTCCAGTGAGTTTTACAGTTATCTTTCTTAACCTTTTGATAATCTATACATTTCTATGAACGCAAAAAGTAAAACAAATATGGATCTCAGGGTTCAATCCCAGTAGTGATGAACTGAGCTATGGCGGTTCACAACAGAATTACCCCAACTTTCTCACTACAAAAGGCTGCTTCTCCCTGAGCATGAACAGCACAGGGACACTAGAGTACTCTAGGTTTTTGCTGAAGACATTAAATTCCATATGAACTAAGAGTGTCAAGTCAAAATATCATAAATTTGCTTAATCGATAATAATTGTATTTATTCCAGGGCAGCCCAGGTAGAGATGGATCTCCAGGCATGAGTGTAAGTTCACCAATTCTCATATTGTTCATCATCAATGATAATCTGTAGAGTGTCCAATGTTGACTTGAAGATTCAGAGCAGGCGAAGAAAAACCCCACTTAATAAGATAGCGCAGTGTTTAATACTGGTGATTTAAATTAGCTGTTTTAGTGCACCATCAAAAGTAAGAATAGTGAAAATGCAACTCATATTTTGCTTTGTTATGACTTAAAAATTAATTTTAAATTTACATTTACTTATTGCTTTTGTCAACTATTGGTATAGATATTGTATATTAGCTGACAGCACACAGGTCAATGAAAAGTTTTTTAACATTTTATGTGAAGTAGGCTTCACTATTATCAGCAGTTTGAATGTCAGAAAGAGAAGATGAATTCTTGTTATTATGTTAAAGCTAAGATCGATTTTATTAAAATAATTTCAAACTATAAACAAACAACGGAATCTCTTTATAGGATCTCATAAAACATGCATTACCAAACAATTTTGTTTTGTCAATTTGAAATTTTATAACAGAATAGCAGAATTTCTCATGATTCATCATATAAGATTCCAAATTTCTTATACTGTAGCCTAAAGACACAATACACTGACCTATTAAGAGCTTATTACAAATGTTGTCAATGCTATGGAGGCAGTGTTATGGAAAGTAGCTGAATTCTAGACTTTAGATATATTATGAAATGCTGTTTAAATAACATCAGTTGTTCGATGACCGACTGATATTTAAGGGTATTAGTGACTGCTCTATATCCACCTATCTTGCTCACACACAGGGTCTGACTGGTAAAACAGGGTTTCGGGGTATTCGAGGCCCCGTTGGTTTTCCTGGAATGCCCGGTAAAATAGGGCTGCCGGGAATCAAGGGGGATAAGGGTGAAAGAGGCTCTCGATTCAGCCCTGATAGATCAGGGCGAGTGGGTAATGAGTCTTATGTAGAGGGACCACAAGGTCCTAAAGGGGTTCCAGGACCCCCTGGTCCTCCTGGAGTCACAGGGCACCCAGGAATTCCTGGTCTGGATGGACAAACAGGGTTCACAGTGAGTGATCTGCATGAAGGAGCATGTCAGACAACCCAGTTCTAAATGCGGATTTTCCTCTTCATTTTCTCTCAATTCAGTTCTCTTCAGTTTGTGTGCTGTGTTTACCTTATCAGTTCTTATTTTCGGTTATTTTATACTATTTTCAAAAACCCTGTAATGGTCACTGTTGTTAGATCCAATTCCCCGTGTTAATTGAAAATCGACTACTGTGTCATATTTGTTATCCTTCTGGTGTTCACCTGTGTGACTCTGCCTGGTATTTCTATATTATTTATTTATTATTTATTCAGGCTATAGTTTTATCTTCCATTGACTCCTCGGTACCTGTATTTCTCTATCTTTAATTGATTTATCAGTTCTCTAAAGGGGCTGTTGAAGGCAGCCTCCTATTGTCCTGGTTATACTGTTGGTATACACTGATGCCTATAATTGATATATCCTTTAGCAATATTGTCAAACGTCAAATGATCACTCATCCTATGGGCAAAACCCCTCAATCATCAAACAAACAAATTTGGTGGAAAACAATCACTAGGTCTTATGTTTGTCGCAGTGTTGTGCATTACATTGAATTCTAGGTGGACTGACTGTGCCTTAATTTATTGGTCAATTACAGGCTTTTAGGGGGGTTTCAGTGTATTTGTCATTTACAGATTTAACCTAGCCCCCAAGAATACATAATTACAGGTTCAGTATTGTCAGTTACAGGTGTAGTCTGGGAGTATATGCCAATGTAGGCGTTTCTGTTAGAACATTGTGATAACTATTTTCCCTAGGCGATATAATCTGGTGTGTATTTACAGAATATGCTGTCCTCGATTGTCTGTAAATTACAAAATGTGCTGTCCCAGAGCGTGTATATTTACATAATGTGCTGTCCCAGCTTAATCTATGCAGTTTTTCAATTTCTTTCTTTTCAATTCTTTCTTGATTTTGTGTTGGTAGAAATTTTGATTTAGTTGCTCTAATTTTACAACTATAAATTCCTGTTTGACTTACTTTTATTTATTTTCTTGGTTATTTTATTTGAGTGCCATGGATATTTATCAATATTTTATTTTCTTTTCTGTTGATTATGTTGTTTTTGTGTTTATTATTAAATGCGGTTAAACGTATTACTTTTTTATGTAAAGAGTAATACCAAAGCTTATGTCTGGTTATCAAAGGTATTAATGGATATATAAATGACTGTAATTTTAACACTGGAGGTTGCAATAAATAAAGTTATATCAAACAGTATTTACTACATCATATGAATTAGTAGAACTAACATTCTCTTATTCTGTCCTCGTGTTGATATAGAATAATATAATATAAACCCATATTCTAAATCGCCGATGTTAACTTGCCATGCACATATATGCATAATAAGGTATAGCAGCCTTAATGAGATAACAAAGATGGTTTTGTTTATTGCTGTTCCGACACCCTGTCTTCACAGACCTGCTTTCTCAAAGACAAAAACAGCCTAAACTTTAAAAAAACACATTCATTATCCATAAACAAACTTCTGGTGTTGTGACATATAAAATTTCCAAGGGGATAATCACCAGTTACATCCCAGGGTGGGATTGTTCATCTTACAAAATATCAATATTAAAAAAATAAGACATGACTTTCTGTACTTCAAATTTTGTTTTCTAAATATGATAAAACTTACAGCACAAATAGAGAATTGGTCAAAATATCAGTAACATTGTCTTGGAAGACTTTTTCTGTGGCGCTTTTCGCTGTTTTTCATCTTAAATCTATTTTTTTCTGTCTTTTTCTTAGCTTAGAATGGTGTTTAAACTCTCAACATCGGCCATAGAACTGTCGTCATTTTGACCTGCAGCGGCTCTGATGTCAAAATGACGACAGTGCACTTTGACCTTAGGCTCGGCTGTAAACCCCTAATCCACATACAGGAAAAATCTTTTAGCAAATATAACAAGCAACAGTGTTAATAAAGTTAATAAAGTGTGTTGATGAAGACCAATGAATCCATTAACTGTAATCGGGTCTGAAGGTTATACCTTGTGACAGTTTACCTACCTCATTGTATAATTATTACCAAAAAGTCACATTTCTAAAATAATATCCGTTACTAAAAAAAGTAAAGATTGTACTAAGTATGTCACATTTCTGAAATATTACCCATTACTAAATAAAGTAAAGATTGTACTAAATGATAATATTCTATTTAATTTTGTCTAAGCTTACATTTCAGGCCCTTATAAAATTAATTGTTTTTGCTAAATGTTTTAGTAAAAATATTGTTTGCTGTTTTTTTCTAATAATAGAATAATATAATAAGAACTTTTCTATCGGAATTTAACAAATTTAAGTAGATTAATGGATAAACCGTTCATCAAGTAAGACATATAGATAACTTGTTTATAAACATATTTTAGGGTTTGAAATGTCTCTTTCTGTGATAATATATGGTATTTCTCACACAGGGCCCTAAGGGAGATAAGGGTGATATGGGTGTTGGTTCATCCGCGGATGGAGACGATTTCCCCACAGGGTTTATACAAGGGCCTCCTGGGCCCCCAGGGCCCGTTGGGCCAAAAGGTAACCAGGTGAGTCCGTAAACTGATGCTTTTGTAAGTTAATTATATGTACATGTACATGTTATCTACCTCCTACATAAATACAGTTTTGCTCTGATCATCTGTCAAAGAAATGACAAAACCTGGTATTTTTATTGAGATTAAGATTTATATAAAACATACATATGCAGTATTGCCCGCTTATATGACCACCCAAGAGTTAGTGGGCATTACTGAGTCTGCTTGGCCTTGTTTTGACATGCTGTAATGTAAGGGATTGGTTGTAAATTAAAGGCAGTCTGTGTTATGGGAGTCAGGCACCAGAGGGGATTAAAACTGTCTGGGTAAGACAAGGAGGGCAGATAGGAGAACTCACACAATGACCAGTCAGCCCAATGAATGCTTATTGCTAACTTTTCAACCAGTACACTATGACCAGACTTAGCATCTTGATACTTCACAAGACACTGTCATTGATAGGGCTGGATAGCAATTGGAAACTGTAACAAAATTTTTTCGACTAGCATGAAAGTATTGTCAACTTCTTATCAACTACCAGGTCATTGTATAATAGTGGGACTTAAAACCCTGATAATCTGTTTCTAATCCAGAGTTTCACAAAACAGAGATTTTAGTAAATGTTCTCAGATTAATTAATAGATTAGAGATAAATTAATGAGTGAATTAAAATGACCACTGCCATTCAGTGAGTGGAGGAAGGACTGCAGCAACTCAACAGGACAGATAACAAGTTACAGTTTGTTTTTTTAACAAACTCATCTTTTTTAGTCTAGCAAAGTTTAGCATTGATGAGATTCCCTTGTTTTAAACATTTAAATAAGGCATTGATATCTTTTGTTATAATTTACAAGAAGAAGAAAACAAAAATCTGTAAAATCCAAGTGATGGACAAAAAAACTGAAAGACGTCTGCGTAAACAAAAACAGCGCAAAAAAGAAAAAGAGAGACTTAAACAGCTAGAGAAAGAGGAGAAAAGTCTGTTGAAGGGTGATATGGCAAAGAAATCGGACAGATCAAAACGTAGTATTGTACGAGCAAGGCATCTACCTCATAGTGGTCGACCCATTTATATGACTCAGGTAGAACAAAGAACGTAGCATACTGTCGTTAGCCTCACTCTGGGTTTGGGTTGCTGCAGTCACCTCGTCCTAACTACGTGTTTCACTTAGCAACACCAACCTTCCCAGAGTCCTTCAGTCTATAGCAACCTATTTCCACAGATTAATAATGAAGTCATACCAGCTCAATGTTTAGAAATGGAAGTCTGAAAGGAACACTGAATATTTCCCCATGAAATAAAAAGTTTTAATTAATAGCATACCAATCAATGATCATATTAGAATTTATTTTGTGATGTATGATGTGAATCAGACTTTTGTAATGTTTATTTGTTTATGTTGGGAGGTTTGGTGCTGCTAAGGGAACCAGAAGCTTAAACTCATATCTCCTCTGCAAATAAATCTGTTTTAATCATTGACTCTGAATTTTCGCAGCTGATTAATATACCTCTGACTTTGTAGAAAGTAGATGGATCTAACTTGAATATGTATATATAAAATAATTTAAAGCAATGTTTGATTTTAAAGATTTTTAACAACGGACCCAAAACTAACAAGAGATGAAATAATACTTCTAATAATGAAAGGTGGACTAGACAATCTCGGAGAAAGTGTGAATAATTTGAAGAGAGAATGTAGACAGTTGACTCTTTACTCTCCTTGGCATAAAACAATAAACTAAGCACTTATATTATATGCCATGAATCTTAACCATCTTTGATATAAAACAATAAATAACAACACTTCTTATATTGTATTCCATGAAACTTTACCGTCTTTGGTAAAAAACAATCAACAAAAATATTTTTTATTATATTCCATGAATCTTTACCGTCTTTGATGGAAAACAATCAACAAAAACACTTCCTATTGTATTCCATGAATCTTTACTATCATTGGTAGAAAACAATAAATAACAACACTTCTTATATTGTATTAAATACCCCATTTAATGCCACTAAAACATTCTTACAGATTTTAACACAATAACACATCTATAGCATTAATTTACATTAAAAATTTTAAAACCAATATGTTAAATTTATTATGATTTTATTTGAACTATTCCTGTGGTAACTATATAAACAATTCAAAAGGAAAACAGATGACATTCACCTGTTAAAGAATAGATATTAAAATGAAAAATAAATGCTTAAATGACTATTTCAAAAAGGATTTTTCTTCAATTAGACTTGATGGAAGGTGGAATACATAGCTGGTATCAAATACAGGTTTTATATTTGTTTGTATACATTACAGGTGTAAATATTGACACATTTAAAAGAAAGGTTATTGTCTAGTTAAATTAAGACTATCTTGTAAAGGTTTCTAGAATTTAGCATTGTGTTATAAAATATGTTCAAACCCTAGATTATTTTCAGGATTATATATTTACGATTTTAAATGTGACTCCATATAACTCTGAAGAACAATATGCCTCACTTTTGTCTGTAAATGTATAAGGCTTGATGAGAGAGCCTCAGGTAAGAGCAACAATTTGTTGACTGCGCATTTATACCCTCTGTAAATATCATTAATTATTATTTAATTATTATTAAAAAAAAGTTAGTACTGGGCCTGGTTTTTTTTCATTCGTTTCCTGGAATTGGTAGAAAGGCTGTAGATGATTGACAAACATAAAGCGTGAGTCGTCCAGACGGAGCTTCGTGTTGCCCTTGAGCTCTCGAAGCTAAAGGACAACTAGAAACAGTTTGTTGTAGCGATGTTTTTGTGTCCTATCTTTGCTCTGTCTTGTTTATGTTTGTTGTCAATGGTATCAGAGGTCAGACAAATCAGACAAACCAAAGCTAAGGCAAAGAAAGATGGGTTCATGATTATGATATGTTTTGATGTAATTATTGAGATGTACATTTCATAGTGTTTGGGTGTTTTTAGGGTGAAAGAGGTTTATCAGGTGACACGGGGTTGAAGGGCGACCCCGGGCTCCGAGGGAAAAGAGGAAAGAGGGTAAAATTTGTCTGTCTGTGTATGTGTTAGCATGGCCTGCTTTAATCTATCTGAATTACCATGTGTTGTCAATGTATTTGTGGTTGTACAAATGTTTATAAGAGACCATTACAGAAGTGTTATTGGATTGTGTGTTTTCCTGACTACATCTCTTTGCATCCCCCTTCTTTTACTCTATTTGTGTTCATATACATGTCAGATAAGGGAGATAACTCTGAAAAAAATGTTGGCATAAGACAATGAAAACTACTATGCTTTATTATTTACACTTTACCTCATGTATTTATACATGTATACATATATTATATTCCTTCTTGTTCTTTTGAGATATGCCTGTGAATATTGTTTATCTGTTTTATGTATTTACTCTTGGGGATGTGTATTAAGTATGTTGCTGTCCATCGCATGCCTGTCATTGAAATGTATAAAGTATAAGCTCTACAAAATTTCAGTGTGTTCATTTCTGAACAAAATGACATACATGTCATATAATTTATTCTAATTTGTTAGTATTTTTCTTTAAAGTAAATAAAGTTTTTGTAATAGTGCTGTTAGAGTTGTTTTTATTTATAATTGGTTGTGGACAACTTAAAATGTGGCAGAGTAAATGTAAAGTCAAAAAGCTATACAAATGTATATTGTCTTCAGAGTGATGCTTGTTTTATTATGAGCTACTGAGCACATCTATTTATTGACAGTCAGTTCGTTCATTTCTACATTCTACTGAGCATATCTATTTATTGACAGTCAGTTCGTTCATTTCTGCATTCTACTGAGCACGTCTATTTATTAACAGTCAGTTCGTTCATTTCTACATTCTACTGAGCACGTCTATTCATTGACAGTCAGTTTGTTCATTTCTACATTCTACTGAGCACGTCTATTCATTGACAGTCAGTTCGTTCATTTCTACATTCTACTGAGCGCGTCTATTTATTAACAGTCAGTTTGTTCATTTCTACATTCTACTGAGCATGTCTATTCATTGACAGTCAGTTCCTTCATTTCTACATTCTACTGAGCACGTCTATTTATTGTCAGTCAGTTTGTTCATTTCTACATTCTACTGAGCACGTCTATTTATTGACAGTGAGTTCGTTCATTTCTGCATTCTACTGAGCACATCTATTCATTGACAGTCAGTTCGTTCATTTCTACATTCTACTGAGCACGTTTAGTTATTGATAGTCAGTTCGTTCATTTCTACATTCTACTGAGCACGTCTAGTTATTGACAGTCAGTGCGTTCATTTCTACATTCTACTGAGTACGTCTATTTATTGACAGTCAGTTCGTTCATTTCTACATTCTACTGAGCACGTCTATTCATTGACAATCAGTTCATTTATTTCTACATTCTACTGAGCACATCTATTTATTGCCAGTCAGTTCATTCATTTCTACATTCTACTGAGCACGTCTATTCATTGACAGTCAGTTCATTCATTTCTATATTCTACTGAGCACGTCTAGTTATTGTCAGTCAGTTCGTTCATTTCTACATTCTACTGAGCACGTCTATTCATTGCCAGTCTGTTCCTTCATTTCTACATTCTACTGAGCTCATCTATTTAAGGACAGTCAGTTCGTTCATTTCTACATTCTACTGAGCACATCTATTTATTGACAGTCAGTTTATTCATTTCTACATTCTACTGAGCATGTCTATTCATTGACAGTCAGTTCGTTCATTTCTATATTCTATTGAGCACGTCTATTTATTGACAGTGAGTTCGTTCATTTCTACATTCTACTGAGCACGTCTATTTATTGACAGTGAGTTCGTTCAATTCTACATTCTACTGAGTACGTTATTTATTGACAGTCAGTTCATTCATTTCTACATTCTACTGAGCACGTCTATTCATTGACAGTCAGTATGTCATTTCTACATTCTACTGAGCACATCTATTCATTGACAGTCAGTTCGTTCATTTCTTCATCCTACTGAGCACGTCTATTATTGACAGTCAGTTCGTTCATTTCTACATTCTACTGAGCACATCTATTTATTGACAGTCAGTTCATTCATTTCTACATTGTACTGAGCATGTCTATTCATTGACAGTCAGTTTGTTCATTTCTATATTCTATTGAGCACGTCTATTTATTGACAGTGAGTTTGTTCATTTCTACATTCTATTGAGCACGTCTATTTATTGACAGTGAGTTCGTTCATTTTTACATTCTACTGAGCACGTCTATTTATTGACAGTCAGTGCATTCATTTCTATATTCTACTGAGCACGTCTATTCATTGACAGTCAGTTCATTCATTTCTACATTCTGCTGAGCACATCTGTTTATTGACAGTCAGTTCATTTATTTCTACATTCTACTGAGCACGTCAATGTATTAACAGTCAGTTCAAGCATGAGCATGTCTATTTATTAAAATTATTAAAACAGTCAGTACATTCATTTCTACATGCTATTGTAGCATGTTCCACTGTAGAGATTCAAAAGGCATATAACTCTGGCCTAATTGATTTCCGGCTACATCATTGACACTGTTGCTGCATTTAGAAAACTGTTTTATTTTCAGAGCAGTTTTTCGTTTTATTGTTGGGTGTTGCTATATCACTAGTCAAGAGAATCTGCAACTTTTGACCTTTTCTATATACTAGAACTATAAAAAAAAAAATGCTTTGTTCCTGGAAATGTAATGAATTGCATGAAATATTGCTGATCACATGATGAGGCTTGCAGACTGTATTCCTATGGATTTTCTGTTTATATGGTTTATTATCTTATGTATTTTCTGTTTATATGGTTAATTATCTTATGTATTTTCTGTTTATATGGTTAATTATTTTATGTACTTTCTGTGTATATTGTTACTTGTTATATGTTTCTGTTTTTTTGTTAAATGTGTAACAAATTAATGAGTTAGAGATAAAGACAACTTGTTTTTATTGCATATTTTAAAGACAACCATCTGTATTGCACTTGCATTCGAATTAGCATAGCCGTTAATTAGGTAATTTAAAAAGCGGAACTGACATCATTGTTCCAAAACACGGTAGTTATATCATCTGGTCATGGCTATCCCCTATTGTCTGCGCTGGTGGATGCTTTCATATAAAGCCAAAAGTAAGGGTTCTGTCCCCAAGCGAAACAACAACAACAACAACAAACAGCCGCTTGTAAATATCAACCTGTTACTTTTAAAACCGCATCTCAGCTTAAAACATGCTAAACGTATGTGTACTCAAAGAGCTATTTTGATATGTATACAACCAGAAGTCCATTAACTAGAAGTGTGAAACAGCGTATTCAGTAGTGTAGACGGCATTGTTGCCATCGCCCATGTTATAAGAGATAGGATGACGTCGACAGTATGATGTGCGCAGTAGGTTATTAAAATTCTCTGCCTCACGCAGATCACATTTTTAATCGGCGAGCGTCGTAAAATTTCGGTAATTTTCGATTACCACTTCGGTTCTATTC
>JAVFBX010189802.1:0-13523 GCA_034783855.1 Mopalia kennerleyi | reverse complement strand
ATCCAGAGTCATAAAGATACAGGGAGTTGATGATTGAGTGGACTGATAATATGCTTTATTTACCATAAGGATACCAAACTTGCAAAGCTTCCTAGTGTATTTATAGTTCTCTACGCCATAATATTGTGATTTATATAGAAGGTTGACAACATATATAGACTGGCACATATACAAAATAGATTCAATCCTCCCGGGCATAATTGCTGTTTTGCCATAAATAATCGACGCCGAAACGCAAATTTCGGTGTTTTGAATTATTTTATCCAGTATGATATCAGTTTCAAAAGTATCAGTCATCATTGAAAACCATGGTAACTTGTCTTTTCACTAACCAGACGTAACTGAATATCCTCTAACATTAGCAAAGAATGTTCGACATATACTTGTTGACGATAGTATCACCAGTGTCGTCATATCAGCTTGAGAACAAATGACATACTGTATACATTGTGACGTCTGCTATGCCCAGATACCATGACCTTTTACGTATACTTGACATTCACTTTCACAGGAGTTCAATTTCTAACAGTTTAAGTTGGCTGAGAAAGGCTGACTTCTCTAGTCGTTCTGAGATATCCCGTCAGAAAACGGATAAAGGCAAAATAAACATTTGTAACCAGTTATCTGTAGGGCGTCACACCTTTCTGTCAGCGAACCCATGCAGTTGTTGTCATCGTACTCTACATAAATGCACCTTGTAGCGTATCAATGGACGCTCAAGATTAAGAGTGCAAGAAAGTTGGCGCCTCAAATACATACATGCGATATAAAATTCAGCTCAACCGTGTTATACCTCACGAACGAATCGATATTTTCAAATTAAAACGCAAATAAGTTTTTTTTTAAAAGTATGGACATCTGGAATATTTGGAATTTTTCAAGTATGATATAGTTCGGGTATTGCTCTGGAAGCTATCATGCGCTAATAAGTGTTCTCCATACAAATAACGTGTATAATCGTCTCGTCTATATGTAAATGTTAGCTTGTACTGATAAACTGTAACCCATCTCGTCTGCTGGAAGATTCCGCTTATCAACAGATCGCACATCTTTACATGATGCCGGCCATCTTGAATGCAACCAGGCAAACTGCTGGAATAATCTGAACTCGCTGTCGTAACACCTGTCCGACAAGGCTTATTAATGTCTGATTTTAAAATAAGAACACCGCTAGGAGTGAGATATACCAAGCGTATAACATTACACTTTTATCATCGGCCTCACCAGTTAATATATCATATTTAACTATATTGTCTCTACATGTTACACACACGCTATAGGTAACTAGTTCCATGTGTGGCTCCGCGCTGCGGGCCTTTGAGCAGTCAGACCAATGAAAGCTGTCCAACCCAGCGGAAGTAGGCCTACAGTTATATAACATGTTTTGAAAAATAACCACACTGGAATTGTGAGTTAATAATCGATTAAAATTACAAATGCCATGTTAACAGATTTATAAACGGTATGTAGTTATGGTTATCGCTGCCACATGGCGTCAAACTGGAATAGATTAAATACACATATTAGCGTAAAGATATAATGTCCGCTATTTTGCTGGTTTACAATCCGAAATATCAGCAATAAAATAGGCTGCGGTGTTTCCATTTAGTCCTTTTTTGTATTGCTGACTTTGATAAAAGTCTTACAATTTGCATACCAAAACCTATCGCCCAATGCAGTCTTATTAAATTATGTAAGCATTTGTTATTTTGGTGATTCGTACTGATGAAACATATTATACCTGAACTTCATACCAGGCAAAAAAATATATTTGTTGAGCTTAGTGAACAATTCAAAGAAGGCAATTTATTGTAGACTGGTGTTTTTTTCATCAGACAGCACTCGCTCCTTATCATTCCGGTAATGAGGGACTCTAACCCTTTGAAGCTGCCTAAGGTCCATCTGTCTTCGGTATCCGGAATTGGAGGCTGTATATAAGCCTCGTATCGATGTCTGTGTTCAGTCGTGTTGCTTGTTTGTGGAAGGATCATTCACTTTATTGCACTCTCGAAACACGTGTCCATATAGACAGGTCCAATGTTACACCGATATCCGATCTACCTTCCCACTAAAAAAAATGTCGAGTGCCAAAAAATAAATCACAAACATGATGAAAACGCATTCTTCTAGCCAAACTTGCTGTTTCGACTTTTGTAGTACGACGACTGATGTATATCCTTTCAATCCTCGATCTTCTATTTTTCGAACGAACAACAATTGACGCTTCAGTGGCTTAAGTCGATCTTCGTTCACAAATATACACTAAAATTATTTCTATTTCCAGGGGATATAAGAGCTGAGGAAGGAGGCAATGTTTTCACAAACCCTACTCCAAACAATTCTACACATGGATGAATTAACCTTGACAGTTTGTTTTACATCTTGCCTAGATAATTAAGTATAACTCATGTCAGAGAAATTTAAATGGATATATTTTACAGCTTTTATTTAATCGTGTACGCAATTTCTTCACCTTTCACTTTATGTCTGCACATCGCCATAATTTATTCTGGTTAGCTAATCAACCCAACTGCCACATGTTCGCGAAATCACCTTTTAGGGTATTTTCTATTGATAACCGTCAAAATAAACACGACGATTTCGGCCGAGCATATAGAATACCATCCTTTGGTTTTACAGACCTGCTAATGAGCCACCCAGGCATTCGAGATCTGTTTAGGCATTCGGGCAAGGCATCATATGATAAGAATTGGAATGTTATTGTAATAGCATCCCTGACTTTTGCACCTTTTCCTCCTTGAGTTGGTCAGTAAAAACAAGCAGGCAGAACAACTCTGGGAAGAAAAACAGCTTTGATGTTATTACAGTGAGCGGTATTTCTCAGGTAGACTTACAACACAGTGCACCTGTCGCATTCCAGTACAGACACTTGCCATTATCAGGTTTCCTGGAAAAGTTTTCATTTCCCACCAAACTCACGACCCCTGACACGCAAGAACGCCAAGTCAAACACATGTTGTTGTTGTATTGTACTAAGGTCGTCAATACAAAAAATGCTTTCCGGTGTCATTGTGAAGACCGTCTGTATTTCAACGTGCTGCTAGAGTCTACTACAGAGTAATACACAGCTTTAACACTTTTTCCAATTGATAAAATACTAGTTTTGTGCAGTGAATTTTTCGGGTATTTATCTTACGTCTTAAATTCGTATAATTTATTTAAAACTATTTGATTTGTTGTGATAACTGGCTACCAAGAATGGCTGATAATTATTTTATCTTGTACACAAATAATACATTAACAAACTAAATTAATAGACGAACGTCTACTCTGATATATGTGTGTGGCGAGAGCCATGTGTTATAGTTGTATTGCTACACAGAACAGACTGCAAGATGGCGACTGTTTAGATATTTGCTTCCGGTAGACAGAATACCATCTCACTCTGTTACATAACACACATAATCAGTGATGGCATAGGTATCTTCTTCCTAAACAAACTGTATTTTGCGGAGTCTGCCATTTAATTGGCTAGACAGAGTGGGACGTGAAAGGTGTAGCGGTTTGCTCTGTCGAGGAATCATAACGTTAGCATAACGGTCAGTCCAATTGCTAGCAGATGGTAACTGTAGAAGTAAGAGAATTCAAGCAGCAGCCTTTGTAGTTGGCAGATGAAATGGCATTGGTAAGCTTCGATAGTCATCTGGCTGTAGCGTGTTTGCAGGTCAGAGCACAGATAAGTGTGATAAGACGCATCTGCTTCAGAGAGCTGGGAAGCGGACAATGTTGATAGGGTTCGATAGGGGTGATCGTACTATCAGATGAACTAGCTAGTCTCACGCTGTGATCTTAACAGACTCCCCGTCAGCAATCGAGATTTGGCATGAGCTACTACAAACTACACTAGATTAAAGCATTAATTCTTGGACATCACACACTGTCTAGTTCAAAGTTTCACCGGAAAATCTAGCATTACCGACCGCCAAATTAAATAATTGATTCACGCCAAGCACTTAACCCAAAGTCATTAATTACAAAAAACGGGGGCTGCATTATAACGGGTACTAGGAAAAGTTTCAGGCAATCATAAATAGCTGCAAAACGAAATGTATTCAAGAATACAAGCCCAAAAGAAAAAATACATTCAGCCGAAAACGATCATTTTACGAGTTAGGTGCACGATTGGCTTTTCACGCATTTTCTCGCGTTACTTGTCATGTACAGACAGTCAGTCAGAAGTAAAACATGTTTTAACCGGAATCTCCACATCGGATTGAATAACATGATGGTATTCAATTCGGATGCAGCCCCACCTGAAAACCATACATCGATCACGTTTAATGCCTGCATTCTGAACCAGTTAGTGGCCTGTCTCTAAACGAAGCATATCCAACAATTCGGGCATTCTGTCAACAAATAAGTTGCAAGTTATTACAGATATCCTGCTAATCGCTTGGATATTTGGCAGTTTCTTTCAAAATTGGTATGAATAATATTGAATGAGGATGTTTTATTTATCCATGTCAAGACGACTTGATGTTGTGACAATGGCTACGCGACATACTAACGTTTAATATACAATGATTTGCAGCCCTCACTTACAGGAGAAGCATTTATTTGCCTTGATGTCCGTCATCAGCGTTTCTCTTCATTTTACGTCAGTTCCACGGTTCAACGTCAAGACTTTGTGTCTTGGTGGAGAAGGGGCGGGTGACTACTACCTCGTGTTATTGTAAGGGTTTGTCAGACCTATCCCGTGATACTGTTGTAAAAAGAGCCGATCTACTCCTTTTTCTTGAACTGATTTGGCACAGTGTAATAGAATTCTGTGTTAAATATAACCAAAAGAGTTTTTCGCTAACGACCAAGTCTGAGGTCGAATGTTTGCCTTCAGCGTCTCTTTAACAAGGTTTCCATTATAACTACAGAGGCGCTCGAGACAACGCAACAGCTTTTTTCTTAGAAGTCAGGCAGTACTCTTGCATAACTTCAGTTCGTATTTCACTTGAAGCTGTCGACGACCGAGACTACATCAGTCGAGAACAAACACTCTCCTCTCGAAAGAACTTCTCCACTCGGCATTTCTAAGAACTAATTTAATGAATCGCCTTGCTTCCATTATTTACAGCTCTCGTAAACAACCACATAGTACTGCAGCGTTCGCTAAAATTATATTCTGTATGTGTTTTTCGCACTCGGGAACTCGTTATACAAGAGTTCAAACAAACACGACGAGTGTGTGTATTCCCAACAATAACACGACCAGTCCGCAGTCCTTTTAGAGAGGTTATATGGGCCCCAATCGTAGTTTGTGTACGGCACAGTGACCTATGTGATAAACATATAATTATAATATTTGACAGCGT
Organism: Mopalia kennerleyi; assembly: GCA_034783855.1. Classification (NCBI taxonomy): domain Eukaryota; kingdom Metazoa; phylum Mollusca; class Polyplacophora; order Chitonida; family Mopaliidae; genus Mopalia; species Mopalia kennerleyi. Next base: position 8,196 of record JAVFBX010189802.1, on the reverse strand, counting down.
AGAATATCTGGCACAGTTTAATTATACACATATTTGTATAGTTAAATAGAAACCTAACGAGTCAAAGAGCAAACGAGAAAAAGCTACCCGACTCATTTAGGTGCAACCCAAAGATATTTCTATAAATCAAATCCCTTCGGTTTTGTATGGAGATGTAAGATTTTATCTGAGCCTGTTCACACATCAACAGGAGAGAAGAAGATTATATGAATGACTGTTTTCTCCCCAGATTACATGTTCATCCGATATTGACACACACATATCTAAATAGTCTTACATCATCCGTTATCCACGCCCTCTGGCTAAGGGTGGTTGGTTCCGCTTTCTTAACCCAGCACTTAATGATTAACTTAGCAACAAAGCAAAGCACTTCACACGTTTTGGGTAGTACCAGTATATCAATTGCTGTTGGAACACGCTAAGGGCCATATAAGTGAAATGCATTTGAGTATGACGAGAAACAAGATTTAAATTAATCAAACCATTCTACACACTTATTTTCACAATATCAATTTTACTTTTTGCACATAAAGCCAAAGATTTGAATCGTATGTCCGTATTAAGACTGTTGATGCATCTAAGGAAGCATCGCAATATTAAAAGCCTACGATCTGTTCAACATATTCCTAACCTCTGTTAAGTAGTAGACATAGTGTTGACAACTTGGGATAATGTTAATATGACTACTTACACAGACATACAAAAACTTACTTTCGTATAGCACTTTTCTGAAAGTCCAGGATTATTTTGGGTTTCTTTTTCTGTTATTTTGTAATTAAATAGTGTCTCGTACTTCAAGTCTAATCACGAATGTAATGAACTCACACTAGGATTTTCTTACGTTTTTCACCACATATGCACATGTCAGGGTTATTGCCCTGCAATGGATCGAGCCTATTTAGCTGCCATATCTAGCTCATGTGCCAGAGAATGTGTTGAAATGAAGCATTCAGAGATATATGGCAGAGAATATGACAGCTTCGCCACCGGTGCTTATTACGTGAGCAGATAAACGCATTGGGCTTCTGTTTCACCAGGGGATGCGATAAAACATCTTAGAGGGTCTGAACCCCTGGTGATATGCTGACACGTTAAGTGTCACAGAGGGCGGGTCTAATCGAAATCTCTCTCAAGTACTCTCCCCTACCCATTGCATTTACTGGATGACCCTCAGAGTTAATAAACTAAATTAACAAGACTAGACTTTCTTAAAAGGTTGGTACGATAGAATTCATTTAAGTACTCTAATTGAAATGACCTTTTTCTACCTGTTATCTTAGTGACTGTCTTACTGTGGAAATAATGAAAGAAAAGGCACATACGGCAATGTCAAATAATTATGCTCCGTAAAATGTATATACTCTAATGCAATAATCAGTTACAAGGCTTGCATATTTTCTGTAAACTCTTATCTTCAAGCGCATGGAAATGATGTCGAAGAGCAATTTATTTTTCTGAATCATTGCCAATGTATTTTTTTGTTTGTTCGTTTTTTTTTTCTATTCCAGGTTAGTGTTTTTCTAGATCTCCAGTTTTAGGAGAACTAATGTTAATATGAAAACTGGTACTATTTGAGGTTTCTTTTACGATACATGGAAGCAACCTCATTGACATAAGTATTTCGTTATATAGCGTACGCACAGCATTTCCGTTAATATTTGGGACTATATATTGTTTGTTCTCGATAATTTAGTTATATACCTGGCTGGTAATTAAATCAACATCATCTACCCACAAACACAGATGACAGACACAAGGCTATAGTTACCTCGCATCGGGTGTTTATATTTACTTGAGTTGTTCTTGTCTGTGATAGTTCACAAGACTCCACTTCTCAGAGTCGACCATCGGTAACCTCGCTATAACTATTTACTTGACATGTGGACATAAATGTCAAACTTGTTTAAACCGCGTGGTATATACTTGTTTTTAACCGCGTGGTATATACTTGTTTTTTCCTGCTTTAAGCACTGGACGCCTATATGTTCCGAGATACATGAACTCCCAGGGGGGAAACATCGATACAGGACTCAGCGCCAGGCCTTGTGCAAGGAAGAAACATTCTAAGAGACATTGGAAACATTAGAAACAGGAAAGGACCAAAAAACAAACTGGGCTTCCTGATGAAACCGCCCACCCCTAGAACCAGGGGTTGTGTTTAAATGTATTTTAATTTATGGACAATATATTCAGGAATACATTGGCGACGCCAGAATGAAGGACTGAGGCTTGGCCCAGGTATGCCATTCGGTTGTGTTGTCACTTATGGTTATATACAACTTAAACCATTATTAGTCCTCCTATACTATAAGAAGACGAAATCGAATTTTGTTTACCTGTGCTGGTATTTTGATAAACTTTTCATGTTAGAAGCAAATAAATCCAGTCAATGATATGTCCAATATATTTCAAATAATATCATTAACATATTTGTAACTCTATTGGTTGATTTTGGTTTTGGACATTTTTCGATTGCCACAAACTGAGAACTCCTGATTTTGTTGATTCAGGACTTCCATAGTATTCATTACTTTAGATAGTTTATTATAAATATAGGCAATTTTGTGTTAATCTACAATAAAACTATAAATATTACTTTCTTTACATTAAAAATATATACAGTGGCAAATCAATGCCAAAATATTACACTATAAAGGCTATTTTGAAATTTTGTCATTTCGTAATCAACTTTCAAGACCGATGGCGCATACTCGAAGCTTTCGCAATACAACGTGGCAGGAGCAATCAATAGTCCAATATCACAGCCCCAGGTGGCCGGAAAGTCTATTACAACACTGATCGATCCAACTTCGTATTTTCCTTAATTTAAATTACACTGCCTGATCGAACAGGAAAGTAACGATACCAGCTTTGCCCATAAATAAGTAGTAACATGTATTGTAACACATGTATAGATGTACACGGTAAAAAAAATATGGTAACCCAAAATACACAGACGTTCTAACTGTGGATGGTTCAACATCACAGTCCATAGGAGCACTATGGTAGAGCCGTATCGCTTAGTGTAGGACCAAATATTACGCAGATCTGTAGATAAACATTATATGTCATTAGTTATATCATGTTGATAAAATAATAATATAAAAACACATAAACAACTTACCCCAAATAAAGTTAATGTGTACAATTCCGATAAGTAGGATAACAAACTCAGGTAAATTCATTTTCATTTTAAGAATGCATCAGTTCCAAATGTCATAACTACTGTAGAAAGAACAGATCGAGCACAATCCTTGTGTTCTGTGTCTATTCATAAGGCTCTCTCCATACCCAAAACAAATCCGTCCGATTCTGTATCCGTTAAATTTGGCATCTTAAAAATCATCGGAAAAACACAATTTTTTAGTCGTCGGAATGTTTACTTAGACACAGCATCCAAAACAGACTCCAAAAGCACTACAACAATGTGAATGGTCTGTGAAGGTATGTAAACACGCGGACTTAAGCGAGAGCATGGTCGCGTTAAGAGGAAGGAGGCGATGAAGCGAGGCCAAGCTTACAGTTTGTACCAGTGGGAACACCCTCTTAGTTACTCCGGACCGAATACTTTCGTCAAGACGCACTACTCTGACACGAACGACGGCTGCACACTAACAGAGGTAACCTGAACTGCGGGCAGAGAGAAGTAACCCTTCTGCTCTTTTCTCTCTCTCTCCCTCCGTCTCACTCAAGAAGGACGTCTGTTTGTTTTGGTGAGTCGGGCATCTATCCGCCAGATGTATATTGTAGCGCCTCAGTGTCAGCCTTCACAAGCCTTGCCATTGGTCAGTACTGGAACTATTTGGCGACACTATGGCACTCCTAGATCTTGATAACGCTCCAACATGGGTCCAATCTTGGAGACTAAGTGAATTTGGATTCGATACTTCTGAAGAGTATGTTTTACGTCAAACGCAAGATTAAACTACTTCAAAGGAAAATCCAGATGAGCAACTTTCTTAATCTAAAAATAAATGGATTGCCTGTGTTGGTCACATCTATTCAAAATCGATAGTATTGCATGATGCTGTTATTTTCCGAACAAAAGACACTAGGCCTTGCAGACACAGTCCGATTGCCTCGGCTATGGTGAAATATTATTATTGTCTATGGACCTGAGCAAGAAACATATCATGTTTGTTTTAACGCGTAAAAGAAACGTAATAGCTAGCCAGCAGTATAACTTTACGTTTTCGTTTTCTTCGTCGTACTTAAACACATTAATATGCCTAGACCATTTATTTTGCTGACTGGAACGCATAGGAAATCAGAATGCACGATTCGTTTACTGTGGATTAACATGTTTTGGTTGTTTTATTCCCAATCAAAAGGCCACGGTGACATTAATTAGTTTGAGGAAATTTAATTCACAACCTAAGGAATACCATATCACTCAATGGCGGCACGGGTCATGTACGCATGCGTCTGTTTCCGGCTCTGTCGTTAAGGCCCTCAGCTGTTCTATGTTTTCTTATGGCTCTAAATACTTCGGGTTAATTTCTCCTTTCAGTATTTTCTTCACTTTTAATGTGTTTATTTTACAATAAACTTATCCGTTTTCAGTCGGCGGAGTTCACGCGTTCTCAGGGGGTTTGACACCCACTCAGTTAAAGGTCCTTCACTCAAACTAGCAGACGACAGCGTCAAAAAACAAAAGGTATGTAATTTCAGCGCTTTGCCCGATAAGACACAATGCTCCACAGCTGGCATGAGTTAAAGACTTGGTACGAAGCTTTCTACACAACTGCCTCGTGCTCACACATATAACCGACATGTTCTTCTTTGGGATCGATCTAAGATCAGCTAAGATTATTGCTCAATGTTCCTCACTGAAAACCAGGGAAGACATATCGTAAACCCCCTCCCCTTCAGCCCCTCCCCCCCAAACCGATGAACCGGGAAAGGCGCACGGAGGAGAGTCTTAACAGTCCCTAGTATAACGAACCGAGTCACGGTGCGGTCCCCTCTTAAATCAAACTGTGACTGAATATTTTCATATCGTGTTATTTCCTCCCAGTCATAAGAAATGAAAGGCCTCCTACTTAAGAAACGCGTGAAAAATTTCAGGAAAGTATTTTGATCAGATAAATGTGTACATAGAAGACAGATAGAAATTATTTATCCTTTACGATTTTTGATAAATGGTTGGAAGACATTTGGAAGGAAAGTTTAATTATATAGAATCAATTATTATTATGTTTGTATATTTCGCATTAGACCGGATGACGGGGCAGGCCGAAGCATTAAAACATTGTTTATATGTAAACAAGGAATTGCTATCCAGAGATAAAATACTTTGGTAACACATATTTCAAAGATTATCCGAGACCAATCAAACTGTGAGGTTGAAATTTACCCATGTCATGTTGTTCTATTGATAACCATGAATTACTTTCGCATTTTCTCATGGAATTGCTTCGCCTTATGAAGTGTAACTTTGTGACATAGAACTTGTTAGCCGGTAGATCCCTGTCAATAGGTTAACTGTAAAATTCATAAAAGTGGACATGGAACTTGTAAGTCCTCAGCCCACGATTTGTCGACTATTGGTTAAGATTATATGACTTCATATAATTACTGACAGATAGTTTCATCAATGACATTTATAGCTAATAATTCCTATTTAATTAAGACACACGACCCTGTCCCATACACAGCCCCCACTTAATCCAGTCATGCATATACGCAACCTATCAAACAGAAAAAGGGATGCATTATTTCAATCATCCTGAGAAAGACAATATAAGAAAATACTATATCCTGATATATATAGTATAGCGAAGTGAAAGTTTGTTTGTTTGTTTGTTTGATTGGGGTTTAACGTCGTACTCAAGGGTATTTCACTTATATGACGACGTGCCAGCCCAATGGGTGAAATAAAGCACCCTCGACACCACTGGCAACAAACAAAGACAGGACTATAAAAGGACGCATTACAGACACCACAAACAGATCGGCTTCCTATTCCCCTTTAGCTCTGAAAGTACCAGGGCAACATGAAGCTCCCTCCAACCACCCGCATCTAGAACATAATATGATTCTTCGATTTTAATTGATCTACATTCCTGTGCCAGTGTGATTGCTTTTAGAAATACGTGTAAACAGAACTGTTTTTATTGGCATAATGTTTTAACACTTTGCATAAACTTTAATTTTCTATTTCGAACCAAAGGGTACCAGCAACTGCAGCAGGACTATAAGTATTAAGTATTGTACACTACAGTTTACAGAAATTGTTAATAATACAATGTACCAAATAAACAGATTAGGTCAAGAAAATGGCTCAAATGTGTTGAAAATTAATGTTGTACTTGTTTCTTGTCATACATATCGTTCCTATCTCCCTAAAAGTGGGCTGATGGATTAATCATCAAACTTTTATTTTTAACCGATTAGTACATGTTTCATTTAAAATAAAACAAACTAGTTAATTTCCAACTCATTAGGCAGTAAGTGAGCAAAAAGTCAAAACCACAGAAAAATTGTATAACCTGTAATGTTATAAACTGCACACAATGCTAGTACTTTTTGTCACACCATACGATAACTCGCCAATATATTAATAACATTCTAAACAAAAGGATTGTTTGATTGTGTTTCACTGGGGTTCAATGTCGTACTTCAGGTATATTTCATTTACATGTATATGACGACAGTGAGCCTTTACCCATGCAGGTAAAAATAATTGATAAAAACCACCCCGGCAATTATGAGAGCCACATCTTGCCACATTGACACTCTATCATATATACCTGAAGTTAACAAAGGGAGTTGAACCTGTGAATTGAGGCAATGAAGGAGGATCAGTAGGCCAACAATCTATAACCTCTGAACCACATTCTCAGGGGCCCTAAATGAAAGGTTTGTTTGTTTGTGTTTGATTGATTGGGGTTTAATGTCATACTCAAGGGTATTTCACTTATGACGACGGATTGACAACTTCACACTTTTCATTGCCTTATCACGGTGGAACCGAGAAGAAATCCCATAAAAACCACCCCCGTGATTGCCGGAGCCCATCATGTTACTCACTCATAAACTTGATAGTCCACAGGTAGACTCGATCCGCAATGAAAGCAAATCTTATTGAGATCTCTAAGGCGTGTACAGCTGTTGTACGACTGTCTTGCAATGCTGTTCTAAAGTCGGAAAAAAAAAGATATATTTCACAAAATTAAGGGAAATCAACATATCGATAAAGATAATCTACACATTATATATTGTAAGTAAATACATGTACGCTATGCAGTGTAACTTACAAGTTCATGTACAATGATGCGTGGCATATTACAACAATTTATTATATTAAAAGTGGCTAAATTACCGTTTTAAACCTAAACATTTATTGACTACTAATTGATTGATTGATTGATGTTTAACGCCACATTCAACCGTAGTTGAGATACACTGTGGCAAGAACATAGTAAAATTAGTTGACCTAAGGTTGTATATTTAAAGACAAAGTTTAATCAGGATGCACCCTTGGCAGCAAACCTCACAGAGAGAGAGAAAAAATCTACTGAAAACATTTTTGGGGGTTTTGTTTGTATTTGTTTTGTTTTTGATGTGTTTTTTTCTTTTTGGATAAAATAAGTCAATATAAAATGTTTAATTTTGAATCAAAAACTATAATTATCGGGGTTAAACGAGAAGGCGGAGGCGGAGGAGCTGTAGAGGGAGGAGGCCTGATGCTTACCTCCATCCCTTTCAAAGCTTCGACACGGTTTGCCAGAGCAACCGGCTCTGGTCCAACGAACTTACTTGTCGATGGTTTTGAAGAGAGGGGTCTAACCTTCTTGACGTCAATTACATTGATTGGCTGTTTAAAGAAAGTGATTGCCGATTGATAGTTTATTGATTAGTTGCTGTTGATTTGAAATGGATAACATATAACTACTTTCAACTTAATACGTGGCAGTATGTGACTCACAATATACTGGTAAGAATAGTTTAGTAAACTCAACATACACTCCCATCGTGTTCCTATTTAGACAGTAAATGTTCATGGTTACCACATATGTCAAGTTGCATGTTCGATATATAACATGTCAAGTTGAAAGAAAGTGCTGCTGTTCCTGTTAAATTTCCCCCGTTACAATGTGTCTCGTGATGTGCTTTGCAATCGCTTATTGTGTTCAGGCATATCGAGGCCTAATATAGACAATATCTTAAACCCGAATAAAAGTTGCGACAAAG